>VDFB02017811.1:121801-188676 GCA_007258455.2 Sequoia sempervirens
AATTGATAGATGATTCTTTCTATACCTTTGGTAGCCCTTCTTTAAGTGATGATGAGGCTCATGCTTGTCCCTCTCCCAAGATTTGTCCTACACATGAGGATATTTTGGCACAAGAGGATACAATCTTTGATACTTTTAATAACATCACTTTTCCTACTATTCATTCAAATGATCTTCCTTCCAGAAATGTGGCATGCATAGATGAATCCAAATTCAGATTGAACCTCCTATTGGTAGATATTAATCAAAATATGGTCAAATCAATTTACAAGGAGTCTGTTATTTCATTTATACAATCTATTTCTTCTAAGAATCTCAAATCTACTATTACATACTTTTATACTTCAACAAATTCCCAAATACCACCATTACATTATAATATGTCTTCTTCTTCTAGCACATATCTTGATAAAGATAGGGGTTCGTTAGATTTATCCCCTCATAGACTAGTTCAATCTAAGATTGACCCGAGCCCTATCCTGACATCTCAATACTCAACATAAATTTGAACTTTTGGAAAGTAATTGATTCTTCTTCTCATGTCAATGTTGTTGTTGCTTCTTCAACATATGATTATAATTCTCATTTAGACAATATTAGTAGTGTAGCCTCTCCTCCTCCATCTGATTTAGAGACACATTATGAGCTTCAATTAAAAGTTATTATTAAACTTAGAATAATGGAAATGACTTAGAGTGAATGCAACAAGGAATTAAGGTTCTTGTGAAGTTTACACCACACTTCTCTAGAGAAAGTTTAGGTTACAACCCTTCTCCTTGGCTTACATCCCCTCCTCTATTGTATATTATATCTATGGCTTCTTCTTGTGAGTAGTCAAACATTTCTTCCCAAGCGAAAGGATTGATTTTGGCTCCTCATATTATATCTAAGAAAGATCATATCTTGTCGAGGCTTCTCAAATCCCACTTGATTAATCTTCCTCCAACATGTAAGAAATTAAAAAAAAATGATCAAATAAATCCGTATTTTTGTGCATATCATACTTGGCCATTCCACCAATGAATGTTAGGCCTTGGGAAATAAAATACAACTTCTTGACTCTAGTGACATCAATATTCCATTTGTTGATGCACTTATTGGCCCATTGCATGAAAATCAACATTGGGTTTTACCTTTGTATTGTTCCTTCTAAATGATAAAATTTCTATGTTGTTGCTCCTCATTATGTGGCATTCATAGATCTATGTGTGATAATTCCCATTTATGATGGTACAATATTATATGAAACTATACCTTGTAAATGGTGAAATGGTGATAAAGTGAAATCGTAGGACTTTACTTTTAGGATTTGACACTTTTTCAAATGTGTTTCATTTAGAATTGACATAGTGGGGGTTTGATGAATTTGGAAAAGATATAGGACTCACAATATAAAAGTTGAGTCAAATTTCCCTTGACCAAATTTGAAATGAACTTAAAGGATGAAATGCAATGATTCAACTAGCTTAATGAAGCAAATTATTGTCCTGATGTAAATACAATGAACACAAAAAGTTATAGACAAATTGAGACTGCAAAAAGAGATAGGGAAGGACATTGTGTACTTGTGATATGAATTTGGAGCTGATTTCTGAGTACCTAGTCGCTCTAGGTGACTATGTCCTAATACAGTAATTTTGGATCTAATTTCACAATCCTTTGGTACCATATTAGAGCCTCTATTTTCCAATTGTCACACTATTAGATCACTGTTGGATCATTGTCGGATAATTATGTAATTGAGTTGTTGTTTGTTGTCAAGGTGTAGGGTTTGATTGCAACAATAAATAATTAATCTTCAAACTTCTCTCAATATTCTTTAGATCTAAAACTTGCACATTCAAAGAGAGAGGAAGGGTTGTGCCATTTAGGGGCTTGCCTTAGTCAAACCCCATGTTAGTGCTTCCACTTCCATAATGGAAATTTCAATGAAATATAACCTATCCTTTTAAGGGATAGGTATAAATGATAAAAAGGAATAATGAATCAACAATGGATTGCAAATCACCACCCTCAAATGGCTTCCTTGAAGGACTAAAGTCACACAAATATCCTCAAGGCTTGAATGTTGTTTGCTTGATTTGCTTGAAGACATACAAGGGTTAGATATCACAAACAATATGAAAACATGAACATGAACAGACTCACATACACTTTGACATGATTCTTGGATATTGAATTACTACAATAAATCTCTAAAACTCTGCTCTTGACTTGCTTGATAATGCTCTTGATAAATAATTCTTGCTCAATAATGCTAGATTTCGTCACTGAGTTTTCAAATGATGCAATAACTAGGTATTTATATGCAATTATTCTAAATTCCCAAAAATTAAATCTCAATGCCAACATTAGACATTTGAAATTTAAATAATAAAATGTCGACACCAATATATTAAAATTTAGAGCAAAAATAGGGAGATTAAGTCGCCCTAGGCGACTATGTCCCAATCCTATTTTTTGGGAATTAAGGTGACAGGAAAAAAGTATTAAATGAATACTTTGACTTTATGCTTGCAATTTATTGGTAAATGTTAAAATGGTCCATGGAATGCATAATTTAAGAAATTAAGTGCTCAATTAGGTCCATGCACTTAAGGGGGAGAAAACATAGTGTGAAATTTTCATGGGTAATAATTTATGACGCTACATTTAGCCCCCACTTTAGTGAGATTATGAACTTAAGCTTAGACTCACCTAAAGTAGAAAATATGTCAAGAGGGGTTTGATTGTCCAAATGTTGAATATATATGATGATAATGAATCTAGGGGGAGCGTGCAAGCCCCTGGGATTCAAGATCCCATGGAAAACCAACATAAGGATAAAGGAACACACATGTGTGATATATAACGCAACAACATAAATAAACATACATAATGTCAACATGAAATGCACAATGAGGGTATGAAAATCATGAACTAGAAATTTTTGTTATGCTAGGATCCATACCCAAAGGGGCTCAAGAATCTGGTTTGGTATTTGTTGGGTCAATCACAAATTGAAGGTACCATGGGCTAGTGGAGTCTAATATTCACTAGGTGGGCCCCCACAACAAATAGAAAAATGAGAAACACACAAGGACTAGTGAACTCTGATATTCACTAGGTGTGTACCCATTGTCAACCAAACCATCACTAAGTCCAACATGTGTGAAAAAAGTGAAACAAATAATGCTATGTATGGCCCCACCTTAAAGAAATTGCCAAGCACCATGCTGCGAGAAATTGGTTTAAGGTAGAAAAATGATAAATGCCATGTGATAAAAGGTCATGAGAGCTTATTTGGAAAGCTTTATGCCAATGATATGTTTCCAAATAAAGAAACACCATGATAAGGGGTTGCCCCCAAATTCAATGCAACAAACAAAATTTGAACACATAAGGGATCCACATATCCAAGGTCAATATACATCTTTGCTACCATATTATTTAAATGATCTTGGAATTGACATCATTCCCAAAATACTCATGGAACAACAAACACAATGGAAGAA
This sequence comes from Sequoia sempervirens, assembly GCA_007258455.2. NCBI lineage: Eukaryota > Viridiplantae > Streptophyta > Pinopsida > Cupressales > Cupressaceae > Sequoia > Sequoia sempervirens. Next base: position 125,296 of record VDFB02017811.1, read on the forward strand.
TGACACATAGAGAGACAAAAAGCAAACTTCTGGGTTAACATGGAAGAGACCTAAATTTTGCAATGCCTTGCATCATTCCCAAAAGGAAAACACAAGAAAAACAAGAAAATATTTATGACATAAAGAAGAATGGAGATACAAATAGAAGAATATCTCAACAATTTTTTTTCCTTTGTATCCTTGTGCCAACAAAGCAACAAGGTTCCTCCAAAGAAAATTCACAAACATAAAGACATGTCAAGTAGCACAACACAAGAGATCACATCATGTGCAAGAAAACACATAAAACACATAAAAAAAACACAAAAGTACCACACATGCGAGCCGATCTAAAGAAAATTATTTGCATCCCAATCTTGCTCATCATATAGGGAAGGAAGACAACTAGCCAAAGGGACTATAGCAAGTGTTGTACTAGGAGCATCACCAGGTTCAACACGTGGTGAATCACTCTCATTAGGAGGATCATCACAGTTTCCCTCATCTAAATCCATAGACTTTGAGAACAATAAAGATAGCTTGTTATGCACTTGTTCATCAATTTTGGCATTTTCATCTTCATCATCTAAATTTATCACCATAGGAGGTTTAATGACAATATCTCTTGTATGTTCTTGTTTCAGTTTTTTTTTGGTTGAGTCATGTAAGGTTCATTTTCATGTTTTGGTGAAAGTTGTAATTCCTCTCGATTAGTTATAAATACTGCTATCATTATTATTGTATAACTATTTCAACATGATTCCTATGATTTCCAAATATAATGGAGAACACTGACAAATACAGGAAGCAAAGCCAACAAAATAACATTATTTTTTGTTGGTAAAAAAAACTGCACATTTATTCAAACATAAATTTTGTTAATATGATAACATTTTTGTGGTACCTTGACTGTGTGTAACAATAAAAACATCTGAAAAAATTGCTCTAGTATAGTTACCATTTCTCTGACATATGAATTGGAAGTGGAGCAAAACTTTTAGTAGACTATGATTGATTCTATCAAAAGAAGCATTTCATTGAGAATAGTAAAGCTACAAATATTTAGCAACTTAGCTAAAGTGGGTTCAAAATTAGACAATTGGGAGGACACTAGAGGAGATTTTTGCTAAAGATGTAATGGAAATTTGGCTTGTTAAGCTCTTTGACACTCAATTATAAACTGTATAATGTAAATGGGATTGGGAGGGTTTACGATGGGTTTGTAAGAAACATGTTTGTTCATGAGAGAGAGAATATTTGAGAGCGAACGATTCATATGAGTTACCCATTAGAAAGAATAACTATGAAGGTGATTATTGATATACAAAGAATTGTAAAGAAATTTGTAATATGATGAATTAGTGAATTTAAGTACACAAGGGGTTGTAGGATTAAGCGGAAAGAGTTTCAGAATTTTAAAATATAAAAGAAGTAATTTACATTTTAGTGGGTGAGTTGATAGTTGTTTGTTTTGATCCTATTTCTTGCCACCATAGCTTAGTCCCAGAGGGGGTTAGCCCAGCCATGTTGGCTGGAATTTCCAAGGAGCCAAAGGCGGAAGGCACCCCCTAACATACCTGGAGCAACAAGATGTTGGGAGATGGGGACCTAAGAATGGTGGGAGACTATAAAGTCCTTGAATCCTCCCTGAGCCGAGGCCGGAAGATGGGCTAGGTGTGAGGCAGTTTGGATTCAACGCTACACCTCAAAGCTCTCACAAAGGGATGAAGCATGTGGTCTTACGGATGACAGGTCGGTGCGAAGATTATATATAAGTCAACGTGAAGCGTTAAATGCGACCAAAACAGCCCAAAGAGACAAAAAGGTTGAACCCTAAGAAAACGAGCTAACGATACCTATTAACTTCTACTATTAAAGGGCCAAAATAACATGATTAAGTAAACAAAATACTCCCTAATGTGATAAAGTAAAACTATGAGAGTTAAGGTGGCAAGAAGGATTTCACAAAGGAACTTGTTCGCCAGCTAGCTCCTCGAAAGAACGTTCACCTAAACACAAGAAGGACAAAAATGTTGGGTGGTTGTATAGGGGTCTGCCTCAGTCAGACCCTCATTTAGGTGTTTCCACCTCCACTGATAGCCAAGAAAGAAAGATAAAGAAAACAACATAATAAAGAACACTAAAGCACTACAAAACAATAAATGTGCTTACTCTACCAAGTAATAGAGGAGAGGAATGAGAAGCTTACTACCTCCACCAAAAGCACTCAAGGCTAATGGGGGAAAGATTGAGAGTACTTGAGCCTTTGTTGCAATGGTGTGATCCCTAAACATGCTCTCTTGAAGTGATGGGTGAGTTGTTGGTACAATATAGGGGTTACCAAGAGTCTTTATGATGCTTGAGAATGTTAGAAATAAGGAGTTACAAGAGAGTGAAAGAAAGATTGCCCAGAAAAGGTATAAAAAGAAGTTATGTGTGAAGCCTTATGGGAGGAGGAGGGAATTTGAAGGAGATAGAAGCAGCCATATTGAGATTGATCGATCCAAGAGGGAATTATACAGCACCCACGACCGCAATGAGAAGTGTAATGCCTCTACGAGGTTTCTGATGCATGAATCTTCCATAGACATAAGCACACTGCGCGGATGTCTACATGTTGTGCGGGCGTCCTCAAAAAAAATTCCCCCACCAATGCTCAAAACAAGTGCCAAGTGGGATGAAAGCAGTGGGCTTAGGTGTAATTAAGCCTCCGAACTTGGTTTTTTAAGGTGGAAAAAGTCAAAAGGGGAATTTGCATTAGGGGTGCAAATCCACTCTTATACACTTAGAATTATAACTTCTTATAAATGTTGGAATATGAATGATGAAATATGAATTGGCCAAAGTGTAGTGAACATTTCAATTGAATGAGATAAAATAGGAGTTAGCCAAACTGTAGTGAACATTGATTCAAAATGCATTAAACGTTGTGTTTCAAGAGGAAGATTATTCAAATTACTTTTGTAATCTCTCTAAAAAGGATAATAATGTTAGGGGAGTCCTTGAAAAAGGTTTGATGGACAAGAAAACTTAGGTGCAATGTGTCACAGGAAAATTACAAGTTATTTGTTTGGAAAAATTATATGTAGACAATATAAGTCTAATGAAAACCTTTAGTTTTGTAGACAGTAAGAATGTAGTGAAGTGCATTCGCCTTCACAATTTAAAGCAACTCTTACTTACACTAAAAGTTGCATTACAATTTCCTCATATGATTTATAAATAAATGCATAATATAATTGTAGGTTGAAAAACACAATGTGGTTTTCCATTTATTTCATTTTGTATGTTTAAAGCTAACTAGTGGAGAGCACATGGAGGAGTTGCAGGTTGGGGTTTCATAAAACTAACTAGATTGATCTAAGGGATGACTAACCAATTGGGTTGTTATGTCTAGAGGGTCTTACAACACTATTTGGATTGTAGGTTTCATAATACCTAGTGTTTTCCAATTTTATTACAATTTTACTATCGAATTCACAAAGGTTTTCAAGACAATAAAAAACAAACATACCAAATTGAGGTGAAGGGTAACTAAGCAATTGGGTTATTACTTGTAAAGGGTTTTAGAACAATATGTGGGTTGCAGGTTTTATAACGCCCAGTGCTTTCGAACCTAGAATTTCATAAAATAGTATGAATGTAATCAAAGTGCTTTCGAACCTAGAATTTCATAAAATAGTATGAATGTAATCAAAACCTTTTCTAATTAATGTAGTAACAACCCAATTGGTTTATCACCCCTTAGCTCAATTTGATTAGAAACCTAGTGCTTTCCAACATGTAATTATATATAGACATTATGAATATAATGAAGAAGTTTTGTTTAGTACATAGTAAGAATGTAATGAAGATCACCTTTGAAATCTATGTAGACCACATTGAATGAGATAGATAAAAGATAATGTATTGAGTGAAGAGATTCTCCCTTCTGTTGAGAAGTTGAGGAACCTGTGTTTCTACAGTATGTGCAATGGGAAAATGACAACGCAAAACTCGAGCAACAGGTAGTAAAAAGTATGTAATGAAAAAAAAATCTGCTCTAAAAACACGTGAAAAAAAGTAGACTAAAGTGAATGAGATAGATAATGTATTGACTAAAGAGATTGTTCCTGATCTTGAAAATTTGATGAAGGAGCATTGTGCAAGATGTGCAATGGGAAAATGCCAATGCAAAACTAGAGGCAACATGTAGTGCCCCTCAGTTTGTTCCCTGTTATACTGATAGTTGTTTGTTTTGGATTGATAAATTATGATACTTTGCTTGATGTTGGATTCACTATTATGATGATAGTTTGATGATACTTTTACCACTATGTTTCATGCTCATGCTATGACTAGTATATGGATTTAATTGATTATGTGGATCAATCTTACTATGAGTCTCATGTGATCATGTGATCATTTGATGATTTTTTTTATCATGATGTTAGCATCTAATTATTGTGTGATGTATTTTGGTGAAGGGAAACAATGTCGCATCACTTACTTGTGAGTGCCCTGCAACGCTGTGACTTTCCTTTCACGGTGTGTCTAACTATATGACTATGTACATGCTCGATTGTTTTGGTTTGCTACAGGTTGTAGGTGCTAGGCATCGACTCCACCTGAATTGACAGGTTTGAGCTTGTCTTAAGCCCAATGGAAATCGTTGATGGAGATAGCATTTGGTCCTTGTTTAGCCATCATCCTTGATGAGGATGAGTATTCGATTGTACTAACCTATCAATGTGGTCAGTTCGGGTTGGTCTGTCAGTATTGTTGTTGTGTTGTTTTCCAACTCGCTATGAAGTCAGGTATTGTTTGGTATTTCATCCATTCGATTTAAATTTGGTTGATTAGTGCTTTGATTAATTATTGCATTAAAATAAAGTTATTGAAGTTAAAAGGGCATTTTTGTTAATTAGAAACAAATGCTTTAATGAAATTGAAGCATTAATTAAATAAAATATTATTAATTCTTTTATTTGGATTAAATAAATTAAGATTATGTATTAATAATGAAATATAAAAAATAAATATATAATAATCATAGTGATGTGCAAATAGAATTAAAAGGTAAAGTTAAAATTAAAATAAATTAAATATTTTAAAGTTGATTAATTAAGTGTAAAATAAACAAGGATGTGTTTTTATAAATAAATATATTTGAATGGTGCAATTAATAGTGGATGGGAAATTAAATAAAATAATTAAAAGAAAAGTTGTATGCAGCAACAGACATAGTGGAGTGGCTAATAAATTGGTTAAAATTGCTAAAAGAAAGGGGGGATTTTGCACATTCTCTGATCTTATTTTCTTCTTCCTGTGAATACTTTCTGGTTCTTGGGGGGTTTTCTTTTGGTTTTGGAGGTTTTGGAATTGGGTTTTTGCAGAAATTGTTGGGTTTTGAAGGTGTTGGATAACGGGTGGGTGGGAAACTAGTTGTTCTAGTAGGGAACTTAGGAGGAACGATAAAGTAGTTGGGTGTGAACTTAGGAGGAAGGAGGCCGCTTCGGTTGGTCATGAATGATCCTTCCCTAGTGGTGGTTGGTCTCCCAGTAGCTGCTACCCCCTCTCTCTCTCTAATTCCCAACAACTGCTACCTCCTCCAATAGTGGTTGGTCCCCCAACAACTAGTTAGTGGTTAGCAAGCCTATCCTTTAATTGTTCTACAGTCGAGTTTCTTTCATCTCATTCGCTTGAAGTCTAATGGCTTGGGGAAACTACTATTATTCCCAACCCAAAAGCAACCCCATAGAATCTGGAGATAGTTGTGGTCGAGTGGATTGAATCCCCCCTCCCTATCATAGGAGTGGGTAAACCCCCAAGGTGGGTTAGGGGAGCCCTAGATACTATTGTTGCGGTTGAGTTGATTTCATCTCCTCACGGCGCTGGTTCAATGTTCGAATATCATCCTAGTTTGCGACATCCATAACCCATTACAGAGAGAGATTTTGCATGCACCCCAGAATGGATTCGAAGGAATGGAATGACAATGGCTGGAAGAGGTACACCCTGGGGGGCTGATAACTCTACACCAATACAACACTATTCCTTTCCCTAGTTCATCGATGGATAATATCAGGGCATATAGTGGGGTAGGGATAGGACTCGACTACAACTTGGTCCTTTATTTGATATGATCTAGGCACAGGCTATAGATCATCATTTCCATATCCAGTTTTAGATCGAGCTCATTTCTCTACAGGATCAAGACCTTGAGCAGATTTAGTTGATGGACCAGCAGCAAAACCACATGAACACATTGTATTTCCCATCATCGAGCACCATTGATTCGTATGGATGAAATACCAAACAATACCTGACTTCACAGCGAGTCAGAAAATAACACAACAATACTGACAGACCAACCCGAACTGACCACACTGATAGGGTAGTACAATCGGATACTCATCCTCATCAAGGGTGATGGCTAAACAAGGACCAAATGCTATCTCCATCAAGAATTTCCATTGGGTTGAAGGTACACTTAGACCTGTCAATTTAGGTGGATTCGATGTCTAGTACCTACAACCTACAACAAACCAAAACAGTCAAGTATGTACATAGTCATATAGTTAGGCACACCATGAAAGGAAAGTCACAACGTCATAGGGCACTCACAAGTAAGTGATATGACACTTCACCAAAATACATCAACGCATAAATATTAGATGCTAACAACATGATAAAAACAATCATCAAATGATCACATGAGACTCATAGTAAGATTGATCCACACAATCAATTAAATCCATATACTAGTCATAGCATGAGCATGAAACATAGTGGTAAAAGTATCATCAATATCATCATAATAGTGAATCCAACATCAAGCAAAGTATCATAATGTCCCAATCCAAAACAAACAACTATTAGTATAACATGGAACAAACTGAGGGGCACTACATCAGAGCATATATATATATACCCGTCAACTTTAATTTTAACTTTACCTTTTAATTCTATTTGCATATCACTATAATTATTATATATATTTATTTTTATATTTCTTTATTAAGACATAATCTTAATTTTTTTAATCCAAATAAAAGCATTAATAATATTTTATTTAATCAATAATTCAATTACATTAAAGTATTGATTTCTAATTAACAAAAATGCCCTTTTAACTTCAATAACTCTATTTTAATGCAATAATTAATCAAAGCACTAATTGACCAAATTTAAATCAAATGGATGAAATACCAAACAATACTTTACTTCACAACATATCAGGATAACCATAGATGGGGGCCAACATCTAGTGTGAGACTTTTAGGATAACCATAGATGGGGTCCAACATCTAGTGTGAGGCTTTCAGGATAACCATAGATGGGGGCCAACGTCTAGTGTGAGACTTCTGGATAACCATAGATGGGGGCCGACGTCTAGTGAGAGACTATCAGGATAACCCATGCTAGGACCATGCGATGAAACTCTCCCCTACTGCAACTTAGTGTTCCCTTGGCTTGTGTTTCCCTTTATTGCTTGCATGCCTCTGGAAACAGTGTCACTATTATGTGATGTTACATTGTACCTTGTATGTTGGAGTTCTGAATAGTCTCGTTATGTCAGTTGGTGGTCACCCTGTTTGTTTATTTGTTGTGGTGGGACCTTATTGCTATCTCCTAGTATGGGGGGTGGACCTTAGGGTTCCATATGGTCAGGTGGATTGTGCTTTTTCCTCCATTGGGTTCCCTTGCGGTTGTTTGTGTGTGTGGCGACTTCTCTTGGTGTTGTGGACCCCTACACTCAATCCAGCTCGAGTGGATTATATTTCATGTCCTTGTATTGAACTGTAGTCAATGTATCATATATTATATTTATGATGTACTCTCCTCACATGTATACGAGGAAACATTGTTGTATAAGTTGTAATGATGTAACTAACTTGATGAACTCTCTCTTGTAATGGATAATGTAAATGATGTACCTTGTTTATGTTAGTTAATTGAATTGATTTTGATGGGCATTTATTGTTGATATGTTATGGTTATCGCATATTGATGGTACATTTAATGTGATAGATCAAAATGAACTTTATATTATTAGATGAAACTTGTATAATAAGATGATTCATAATTCTTGTTAGTTTGGTTATTAGATAGATAGTAGCATAGTCATGGAACCTTAGAGGACTTAGTTGTAGATTTCATGTTAGCTTATACTCTACAATCTTTAGTATGTTGCACTTTAAAAGAAAATGTTCCATTTTTGAGCATTGTAGTGTGTTGTCCTCTAGGGTTCTGTGGCAAGACATTACACATGGTATCAGAGCCATGTTTTAACACTAGGTACTCTGGGACTTTTAGAAGCCCATTCTGTTGTCTTAGTTGCATAGACTTTGACTATTATGTTTCTCCTTTATAATCCTCGCCTAACACCTTGAAACTTGTCCTTAGTGGAGTTGCGTAGGAAAATTCCTAGAGGTCAAGGTCGAGGTCGGGGACGTTACACAACAAGTACTAGAATGCATGGAATGAAAAAGGAATATTCTATGAAAACACTTGAAAATAAGCAGAGTAGAGTTCACGAATGAGATGGATAATGTATTGAATGAAGAGTCCTTCATGCTCTTGAGAAGTTGAGGAAGGTGCATGTGTAGTATATGCAATGGGAAAATGGAAATGCACAAGTGGACAAACTGAAGAGGTTTTTTATTGCACAAGAATTTGTGCAAGCAAAGAAAGTGAGAGATGATGCTATGGGTGGAGTTGAACAAGTAAATTTAAAGATTCTTGAACATACGAATTCCAAGAAACACATAGAATTGGAAATGGATGAAAAGAATCTAGAGACATGAAATTCCTATGCGAATACCAAGGAGGTGTTAACAGGTAAGAGGAATGGGGATGAGGAAAAATGAATGGATGGTCAACTTGTAGATAAAAAAGCACTAGTTGGAAGTGCTAAAACTGAAGCAAAACAACACAAGACTACAATTAACCACTTAGAAGAGGAATCAAGAGATGAGAAGAAGATTTTATCATCAAAAGAAAAGGAGATTAATTAATGTTGTTGAGAGTTGTTGAGAGATTAGAAAATGAACATTTGTAAGAATCTAAAGGCTTTTAGAAGTTGAAGCCTAATATCATGCACCTTGAGGCTCAATTACTACATTTTTAACTTACCAATAATGATCCTGTAAGGCATATTGAAAGATCAAAAGTGAAACATGTTTTTGCACAACTTATAAAAGTCTAAATTACATGAATGGTAAATATTGAAGGTTCCTTTCGTTACACTTCTGATGTGTAAATAACAAGAGGTTTTAACTACATTAATATTGTCTTCCAAAATTGTATTCCTTTTCATTCTCACCTAGATTGGATGGTACTCATGTAGGGAGAAGGTAATCTCCCGAAAAAACACACCTATGCATAGACATTATAACATAACAACCCATCCCCCATGCCAATCTCGCAATAAAACACACTGATGGAGAGACTTGACGGATGAAGCTGACAACATGATTGTAGTGAAAACCTTTATTTTTGTAGGCAGTAAGAATGTAGTGTTTAGTTCATTCACATTAACAATTTAAAAAAACTCTTACACTAAAAGTTCCATTTCAATTTCCTCATATGATTTATAAATAAATGTAGAATATAATTGTAGGTTGGAAAACACAATGTGGTTTTATATTTATTTCATTCCGTACGTTCAAAGCTAAGTGGTGGAGAGAATGGGGAGGAGTTGTAGGTGGTGGTTTCATAAAACTAACTGGATTGAGTTGAGGGGTGACTAACCAATTGGGTTGTTACATCTATAGGGTTTTGCAACACTATGTGGGTTGTAGGTTTCATAATACCTAATGTTTTCCAATTTCATTACATTCTTACTATCTAATTCACAAAAGGTTCTCAAGACAATAAAAAAATATACCGAATTGAGGTGAGGGGTGACTTAGCAATTGGGTTGTTACTTGTAAAGGGTTTTAGAAGAGTATGTGAGTTGCAGGTTTTATAACACCGAGTGTTTTCCAACCTAGAATTTTACAGAATAGTATGAATGTCTTGAAAAGCTTTTGTTATTTAGATAATACAAATGTAATGAAAGGCAACTTCAAAATTTATAACAAGTCTTACATAGAGTAAAAATTGTGTTTCAATTTCTTAATTTATGATCCAAATATACATGCATAGTATGGTTGCAGGTAGGAAAACACAATGGGAGGTGAGTACATGATTTATGAAACCTCCAACCCACACAATGTTGTAAAACCCTCTACACACTGAGGGGAAATGAAAACCCTTGTTTTCTCAGCAATGAAAACCCATCTTTGCAATGAATAGCTATTCAATTCTTCACAGTCCCTAGGTAGAATGGAAAAATGGAATACATTTCTAGTAGACATACATACCTACTAGCTAGCTGCCTGTGCCTGTCACATGCGTTTTGGTAGGGAGAATGGTCACTCTGCTTCGGCCATCAAACCCCTGCAACCCCCTTCTAAGCTCGCCAACAACCTTCAAAATGAGAATGTCGAAAATGGCGACGTTATGGGCTTTATGTGGTTTTAAAAATATATCATTTTATTGCAGAACCCACATTGCATTTTCCAATTTGGTTATATATTCTGCATGGTTTATGATTTCTCTAAATGTTATTCAGTTATTTCACTCATATTTCCACAATGGGTTGTCAGTTATTTCATTTGGCTTCCTCAAAAAGTTGTGTTGTGAGAAAATTAAAATGGCAAAATTTAAAAACCGTTAACACAAAAACACATAAACAACTCTGCATTTCAAATAAAACCCCTTTTTGGAAGGGAAACCCTTTGTTTTCTCTTCAATGAGAACCCATCTTCGCAACGAATAGTCGTTCAATTATTCACAGTCTCTAGGCACAATGGCAAAATGGCATATATTTCTACAAATATGCATACCTGCTAGCTAGCTTCCCACACATGTCAAATGCATTTTGGTAGGGAAAGTGGCCGCTCTACTCTTGCCTTTGAATGCTTGCAACTCCCTTCCACGCTCTCTAGCAACCTCCAAAATGTGAATGTCGAAAATGGCGACATTTTGGGCTTTTTTTCCATTCAAAATTATGATTTTGAAATGGCAAGGTTTTGGGCTTTTTGTCCATTCCAAATTATGATTTTGAAAACCCACCGACGCTACCATCTTTTTCTAGTGATGAGACAAGTGACGATAGTCCAAATGACACATGCCTAAACATCCGTCAGCTCAATCTGTCAAGTCTTTCCATCGATGCGTTTTGTCGGGAGGGTGGCATGGGGGATGAACTGTTATGTTATAATGTTTATACATAGGTGAGTTTTGTTGGAAGATTAACTTCTCCCAATAGGATCACCTAAAATATGTGAATAAATAAATACAAATATTAGAAATACAAAGTTGACACACATTTTCTCAATATTTCAATGAACTTATAACCCTAAATTGATAATGCCAAAATTATTGTGACAACATTATGACCACTTGCTAAAAAAAAAAAAAAAACTTTTGAATCCTTACATATCAACTAAAAGAAAAATACAAAATAGGCAATTACCCATGGCTATCTGATGAACAATATTACCATATTTAAAACATTCACTCATCTTGTAACATGAATGACTATTATTCAGTTAATGATCAAAACCATATTTCCATTTGAATGTAATGAGAGGAAATAAAAGAGCACATATGCATGATTGCACGACAGCTCCTAACCTCTCTATCCTAATTCAACCACCATTCAAACATAAGCATTAAATAGATAGAGATGGGTCAGATGTCTGTGCCTCTCAGATCCATGATAAGAGAGGAACGACTCATTATCTAAAGAATCAGATGCAACGAAATAAGAGTAAACAAGACCCATTCTCCGTACTGGGCAAACATAACTTATTAATGACCTTTCCACCACAGAAACCAAAGCTGTGGATAAATGATGTCAATCTTATCCCTTTCAGAACTGCAGGAGAAGACTATACTTTGCTACTTGAAAGTGTGAAGCATGTGAAAGGTCTTCAGTTGGGCCCTCCATAACATGCAACTGATTCTTTGTCTGTGTGATAATTGTCGTTGAATCGTGAGCTCCAATAGCTGAGGGTTGAGATGATGGCGGAATTGGAACATATTTTATATATAGGTGTCTGCAGAGTTTTGACTATGCTGGCATTCACGTGAATGTTTCTTCACAGCCTCATTAGAATAATTGCATGGGTATGCTGGCATCCACGTGAATGTTTCTTCAGAGCTCCATTATTCGCATCCATGAGAAGCTTTCTGTCAGAGGAAGTGACATAAAGCGTTTATAATTGTAAAGATCTAAGACAATCACACATCCTCGTTGGAATGGGCTTAAAGCATATTTTGGTCGCCTGGCTCTCTGGTGGTCTTTACAGTTAGGGTGATACTTCTTTATTTTGGTTATTTTGGTGCCCATTTTACTTATATTTGTATTCTTGGTCACCAACCAATTTCGCTTTATCTTAATGGAGTTTAAGCTTCGCCTTATGGCAATCTAGCTCTTATTATAACAGTCAATTATAAATTAGAGGTTGATCTAAATTAATGAGTTACAGGGTTGGAATATTTGGTATGAGTTTTTCATAATTCATGAAGTAGAATGTAAGTTTTGGGTTAGAATAATTTAATTTTATTTGACAATTTCATATGGTGAATGAAGGATGACTCGCAGCATATTGTCTTTAATGATTAAGACCACAACTAATATTGAATTAGAGTAATGCTGATTGTGACCGGCTTGTTATATAACTCTACACGGCTCAAGGACAAGGTCGTGCCCATGGATTAGTCTTAGGACTCTTTGTTGTCGTGTTGATCTATCCCTTATTGTTAAGCTCATCTACACTATTGCACCTATAAGTGTGCTTGATCTAAAATGGGTGGTGTTGGAAACCACCATGGGGTATTTGGTGTGGAAGGCTTGAAGCTCCTTGTTGATAAGTCAATTCCATTTTCTAGTCTATAATGAGGCAAAGACATGCTAATCAAGTATGCAAGTGTCTAAGATAATAATGTAGTGTGCTATTTCCATATGTAAGATGTATAATTATGTCTTACAATGACATGATTTAAGAATCTTTAATGATATGACCTAATAATAACTAATGAATTCATCAATGATGAGAGGAAGAGCTCTTTTGTGCTCACTTATATGAGGAGTTATGAGGTGAAAGCTCAATCTTTTGTTATCTTTTTATAAAGAAAGCAACCAACATAAATCTATTTTTTTTACTCTTGAAGCACATCAAATGATATGTTTTGAATTTTGAAATGGCATAACTAATAAATAAAAAAAACTAAATGTAGCTTATGCTTGTAATTTTTTAAATTATTTGGATATAGAAAATGTTTTCAAAATGAGGTCAAGATGGGCCTCCACTTTTAATATAGTAATTTTTTTTTTTTCCTTGATTTATTTTTTATGATTTACCTACTAACTTGAATATATAGTGTATAAAAGTTATTTTAAAAATATTTAATTTTTAATAAATTTTTAACATCAAATTTATTAAAAATCTACTAGTCCCAATTATTGTATTAACTAATATATATATATATATATACCTTGTTGGAGGTGATTGTCTGATCTAGTGTATCATATTTTTTTAGATATTTTTTTTGGTTCAATCAACTTTATATTTGAGTATAATTACCAGCTAGTAGTAAATTACATATAGATTATAAACCTAGTTTAGGATCCAATAACCATCAAAAGGGGGGATAAACCAAAATGTTGCAAGCCCAATGCCATACAAGTCCACCAAAATAAGTAAATCAAAGAACAAACAAAACAATTTTAACCACCATGTCTAATTTATAATAAAACTTGCATAATATTGTTAACTATAAAATGCTTGAAGGAACCCCAAACATTCAAAAAATTATAATATAGGAGCCCCAACATCCCATCCTTTTAGACAAGCCATCACAAAAAACATGCTCAATTTTTTAAAATAAGAGGGCCAAGGAAAATTACACAATCCCCATGCCACCCCTATGTTACATTTCTCACAATGAACATTCGAATGAGGTGAGGTTTCCCCCACTACACTAGCCAAACCATCACTATCACAATAGTTAGAATTCTTTTGGATAGCTTCCATTAGAAGCCTCACCTTCAAATATTTATTCTATTTCCTCCATATCTCTTTGTAGAAAAAGTTGATGAAATTTAGAATCATGAAGATTCTCTCTAGAATACATTCATAATATGCCTTAGCTTGATTCATGAGATCCTCAATGTCATCATGGATAAGTTAAGAATAAGTCTCCATAGAGAGAAATCGCGAATAAGAGAGATTTTAATTTGTGTCAAAAATATTCCAATGCCCAGGTTATGTAAATCTAGGATCAAACATCATTTTTTCCATAGAAAAATAAATGTCAATAGTTGGGGATCCATCCATATCCCTTGTTATCAAAATTCTAACCACCCAATGCTAGAGGTTAGGATTATAAATCTCCTTATAAACATATGCCATAAACTCGACCATCATTTATTCACCAAACTCTTAGTACTTCCTTTATTTTAGGGGATTCACCAAACTTTTCTTTCCCATATGCATTTTACCCTTCCTATGTCTTGCACCCTTGACAATAGACCTAGGAGTCATCGACAAGAAGCTAGTAACAATGCATCTAGGTTGAAAATAGAAACAAACTACATCCTTCATAATCATCTAGTACATATAGGGTGAAGGGAACACAATCTAATGAGAGGGGGTGCAGTAGATCAAATCTGTTTAAAATTCTTAACTCAACCATTGTTATCAGAATATATGAATCTTTACCACTAACCATAAATCATGAAATTTGAATCTACACTACTGCTAAGCAATATCAAGAACACACACACACACAAGAGAACACTAGATATACATGGAAAACCAAGGTGGGAAAAACCACAACGAGAATAGCTGCTTGGATCTATTATCCAAATCTAGCCTCACAAGGAAAAATAATACAAGTGTATATCTCATACATGTGCCAGAATTACCGCTGACACTCTTCCTCACTACATATGATCTTCTGATACTGGCGCACACATGAAAATGAAAATCTTCACCACCACCTCTTCAATTTACACTTGTAGCCAACTTTTCTTAACACTGACATAATTCTACTTAACTTGACACACACAATGCATCAGAACATTTGAGAAATATATACATGACATTTCAATAACACTCTTCCATGTCAATCAGGGATCTACAAATAGCCAGGACTCGACATAAGGTGGACCTAAATTCAAATTACAAGAAACGTGTAGCATGTTGGTCCAAAATCAAACTTTGTTGCCACAAAAAATAACATGATAACATGTGTTACCACAAGAACCTAATTAGGTCCTTTCTTGACACCACATGCATGATTTGAATTCTACACACTACTAGTCATTACCGCATAGGTCTCAGACACTAACTGAATGGTCCAAATAGACATAAAGAACCTTCTATCACTTCAATATTTTTGCATGTTGAACATATCCTCTAGAAATTCTAGAATATGATAGAACAAGTGTAGGCATAATCTCCTTTCAAACTGCAGAGCCTACAACATCTCCAAAATGGAGACCTGAGAAACACTATACCTGATAAATACTGAGTTGAAACATTTTGGTACAATCTTCTGGACCACCGCTGTCACAGAGAATGGATACATGCATGATATTACAAGCATACCACCCACTTCCGGAAGGAAGTCACTCCTCAATAAAACTAATAATGTATGTCTCTTAATTTAGTGTTCTGATTGATGAGAAAAATTATTCATTAATGACTTTTGACACATAACATACTGTGATAAATATAACATACATTTCTACAAATATCTGCAACTCAAAATAATAAGTCAAGGGGAATAAAATGATAATTCAAGTACTCCTACAATATTTTTCATCAATGACAACCTTTGACATCAATAGCAACCTATGTTCAACAATCTCCCCCTTTGTCATTGATGAAAAACAACAAAATGTTGGGCCACCCATAGAACTAGTTGGACACACACCAAGACATTTCTCCCTCTTAGATTGATTTCTCCCTCTTCAAAGATATATCATTTTGAGTTCACTTTCTCCCCCTTTGACATCAATGGAAAATTTCAACATTCCTATCTCCCCCTTTTTGCATTTTCGCTACTCTGCACAATCTGAAAATTTGTTTAGATTGGATAAAGTCCCCTTGAGTCCATGCTTCACTGCTTCTGAAAATATTCTACAAGACAATCCAACCTTCTTGGAGTAGGGAGACCAAGCTCCCCCTTAACCTATGCTTCATCTTGCTTCAAGAGGAGGGAGAAATAACCCCAAAATTTGTTGGCAACATGAGCATGATGGTATATGATGTTGTCATTGATGGAAACCCATTGTAGTAGTGATGGTACATCAATATATACATAGTCCAAAGAAGACCAAGTGTTTTTGGGGAATTGGTTGTGTTTGACTGAGATAGTGATGTAACAAAGGAATAGTTTTCAGGTCCGCAATACTTTGTATTGAAATATATTGTCATGCAGTTTTGGGGTGATAATGGTATGTGTTGGAGGAATCTATATTCAAAGTTTCAAGGTTCTAATTCTTTCGCAACTAAAGATATTGATGACAAAGTATCGAGCTTAGTAGAGGAAGAGTTACAAGTGGAGAGTGCATGTTGGAATGCTCCATCTTTCACCACAGATGATAAATATGCTTTGTGGATTTGAGGAAGTTTTTGAAGATGTCAGATGTGTTTTCACTCCAAGATTCAAGTGGTTTGGTGGTTCCTGTTTCAAGTTGTGAATGAACAGTTGGTTCATTCAATTATTGCTTCACTAGTTTTATTGTGCGGTGCAAATCTAAGGGTTTTGGGGTCATGCATTATTGAATTGTGTATGGAGCAGATTCATAGGAATATTTTTAGTTCATTCTGACATATTTTGGTGAATAACATATTTTGGTTTCTTCTGTAAGGTACACATGATGGAGTTTTGAGCCGACAGGCTATGGGGCTATACATTTCATCTAATTAGGTTGACCTAATTGATGATATGAGTGTTTGTGAAATATATGCATATATATAGAAGGTCAATTTTGTTGAAATAATGAAGAAGTAACCCTCTTAATGTGTCTTCATTAATTCCAATATTAATTGTTGATAGTTTTCTCTAATCAAGTGAACAAAATGTATGCATGTCTTAATCTAGTATTTTGGTCCAGAATTGCTCATGTAATAAGATCTGCTTATGAGGTTATGATATGATATTCCTAACTACTAAGTACATCTATGTTTAATATTTCAACAATTTTGGATGAACAGGTTGGAAGTTACAAGTGATAGTAGTTCGACATACAATTTTGGCTTTATACAGTGTAAATTGGTATGTGTAATCTAGTTTGTGTTCCCCCGGTAATTGGAATCAGACTCTACAATCTTGGGAGATTGTTACAAGTGTCAATACATTATATATTCCAGATGGTGCGTGCTTATATAATTAGATGGATCATTGATGGTTGATTAGTTGGCTTATTTTGTGATTAGGTCTAATTCATGGCCAACCTAATACTTGATATGTTGTAAAGAATTTAAATATGTATTCTGGATGTTAATGATATCTATTTTAGGTCCATGCTAACCTAAATTGAGGATTGTATGTTTTTTTTTAGTGCGAAGAAGTTTTTGAATCATGTATGGAGCCAACAAGGAAATTTTGATTTAATATAGGGCTACATCTAATTAGCTGACCTAATTGATGTATGTGGATGTGATTGGGTATATATTTCATGAAATTTTGAGTTGGATGAGGATAATATATGTGATATGTGTGATATAATGTGAATGTGCGAGTTTGTATATATGTGATCTAAATGATAACATAATTGTTATGAATGTTGAGTGATTTTAAAGAAGAGCAGTATTTTATATTCAAAGCTTTAAAGTAACTTAATCTAGCATAAGGAAGGTGCATTTTGTATCAGTTCATATCTTCGTTGTGTAGCCATTTCTATTTTGTATCTATTTCTAGTTGTGAACCTTATTGGATAGTGTGTCTTGGTAGTGAGCCTTTGTAATATCTTATAACTGGTTATAATATATTGTGAGCTAATCCTCACCATGGTTTTTCCCTTTTTGGGTTTCCCACATAAAAATCTTGGTGTTCATGTGTCATGTGATCTTGTGGTTTCTTCATGTTTTCATTCATTATTGTAGTTAGATATATTTTGTTAATTGGATGGTTTATGGTTGTGTGGTTATATAGAATACTGGTTCAACCCCCCTCTCAATATTTTGGGCGTTCAACAATTGGTATCAGAGCTTGGTTCCTTCTGAGAAGCCTAACAACTTGAGGAAGATCTTGGAGGTTAAACATATGGTTGATAAAAAGTGTCTTATACCTCTAAAATAAATTTTTTCAATTGAATACATAGAAGATGACTGCATGATTGAAAAAGAAGAACTTAAAGCTACTCTTGAAGATCTTGACAGAGTTGAAGGTGAAAACAAAAGTGTGAAGGAAAACCAAGAGGAAGCAAATGAATGTATCAAAAAGTTGAGAGAACAAATCAATAAGTTAAGAGAGAGACATAGAGAAGTCAATGAAAATTTGAAGAAGGAAAATGAAGATATCACAAGACTAAAAGTACAAGTGGAAGAAAATAAAAGAATTAAGGATTTCCTGAATGTAGTGGTACAAAGAAAGACTAATGAATGTACAAGACTTGAACAAGAAATAGTAAATCTGAGACCAGGTTTGGAAAAAGAAAGAGCTCATGAGGACAAATTCAAAATAAGTACTACAATACTTGATGAACTAATTGCAAGACAAAATCCATCTAAATATAAAGGTGGTTTGGGGCTTGAAGAAGGAGAAAGCTCAAAGGAAAATCATACCCCTAATAGGATTGACAATCAAAAGAAGACTCGAGGAAATGGAAAACAATTTAGAAATCAAAGAAGCAATGTTGGAAGACCCCCTATTAGACAACCAAATGCTCAAAGGTACCCATCTTTTAATGGTATTTTCTTTTCATGCAATAAATTTGGACATAGGGCAATAGAATGTAGAAATAGAATGAATCAAAATGTTAGATCCTTCTTTGGACAATGTTTTGCATGCAATAAATTTGGACATAGATCTATTAAGTGCAAAAGTCAAATGATGAATAGATATAATGTTGGTAGAATGGTTCAATCCTTCAATGGTTATTGCTATACATGCAATGTGTTTGGACATAAATCTAACTAGTCCAAATCAAGATTGAATGGAGGTCAATTTGGTTAGAAAAGTTTTGTATGCTACAATTACAACAAACTTGGACACATTTCAAGATTTTGCAGAAGTAAGAATGGAAGGCAGACTAATCAGGGAAAGAGGAATGAACCCATGAAGAAAATTGATCCTACTGAAGTAAAGAAGGAAATGGAGAAGATTTGGAGAAAGAAAGAGAAACCTAAGAAAAAAAATGAATCAAATGCATCTGTACCTTCCTCTGGTGCAGATAATTCTCTTGGAAACTAAACCTAGGCATGGGCTTAGGGGAGCAATAATAGGAAAATCAAACAACCCCTTGGAAATATGAGGTTTCAATGAGTGACACGAAGATATATGATGTAAAATGACATGCTTAAACTTTTGGAAAAGATTCTGGTAGAAAATATGCAAATTTGAAGAAATGTGGAGCATTTTAGGGTTTACAATGTATTAGTGAAGTGTTTACCAACTTTTTGGAATTTGGAGCATTCAATGTGGAATTAGGGAAAACCAGTAAGATATTTAAAGTGAATTCCTAAGTCAATTTTAATCACATTTATGCATTTGAAGAGAGCAAAGAAAATTGAAGGAGATTAGAAGATGAATTTGGTGTAGAACAACAAACCCTAGGTCTTGTCGTGCACATAAAAGGTATTTACGGCTATCTATGCTTTGTGGGTTTGGAATAGAAGTGATTTCATAAGCATTTGAGATTGAATTGAGGTTATAATGGCGACACTAACCATTGTTAACATCACTGAGAGACCTAGACCTAAAGAGTACTTCATGCAACATGGACTTTCAAAAGAAGAAGTATAGAGGTTGAGAGAAATAGCTATAGAAAGAGAAGCTAAAGCAACTGGTGAGTCCTCCAGACCACAAAGATCAAGAAGAACAACTTCCACCCCTGTCTCTACATTTCCCAAACCCTCTAGTACAACTACTAGTAAAGGAAAGAAAGTGGGTCCTAGTGCTCCAATAACAAAAGTGATTGCACCCTCCGGACCCAACACCTGGACTACCAAAAGGAAGAATGTACCTGCAATAGCACCTCTTGCTACCTCTAGAAGGAGGAAGAAGCAAAAGGAATCTAGAGAGAAAAAATTGCTTGTTGTTGTAGAAGAAGAGATCGAGCTTGGACTTGAGCATGAAGGTCTGCTCACAAGGAAAAGAAGTAGTGCCACCACAAGCGGTGAAGGTGCTTCACAGGAAGAAATCACCAGAATAAAGAAGTCGAAGGTTGACATTGTGGACACTTCTGAAGAAGAGGAGATAGAACTAGAAAAGGAAGCTTTCATAGTACACATCCATAAAAAGTCCAAGAAGAAAAAGGAGAAGAAATCAAAGGAAGGCTCTTCAAAGCCTGAAAAGAGGAAAAAGAAAAATACTCCTCCGATAAGAGCTCATACACCAATAAAGTTATTTTTTTGGTTAGTAACATGTTAGAGCATGATGATCTATTATAAGGAAATGCAAATTTGTATGATGAAGTGGATGAGGAAGACAAGAAAACTATCATTGAAGCCATTATTCAATACATGATTATTTTAGATGCAAATATGGAAAACATAAAGTTGAGGACAAGATGAAATCTGAATCCTTGGAGGAAATTGGATCCTCCTTATCTGAGGATGACAAGGCTACCTTGATTGAAGTGCACTCTGAATAATTCAAGGTGAAACAAAGGGTCACAATACTTATGGGTAGAGAAAAGGATTGAGTAGACAAGTTAAAGAAAGAAATAGTAAATATTGTGAGAGATATAGTAGAGAAATTTGGGATGATTGTTACTTCATCATCCAAAACCACTCAAGAAAAGGAGCTTGATAAAGATAAGGTCACTGATGCAGTGGAAAATATTCCTCTAATTACTAATTTACCTATTTTCAAAGAAGTTTTGGAAGAAATAAATGTTCATGATGCAGAGGGAACTCCATCAATTGATGATTCAAAGAATGTGGTGTTCACACCACCACCAGTTGATGATACAAATGCTTCTCAAGAGATTAATACTACTTTGGAAGACACTGATAAGACAACCGGTGCTAACAATGAAATTCATAATGTTGAACAATAACAAAAGAAAGAAAAATAAAAGAATGTTGATGAAGGTATTAAAGACCACCCTAACAAGAAAAATAAAGATGTTGGAAATGAAGGTGAAGGAATCAAAATGGAGAAGAAGAAGAAGGTCAAGGAGAAAAGGACAATAATAAGAAAGATGATGAGGAGAAAAAGGAGGATGAAGACAAAGAAGAGGAAGAAGAGAAAGAAGAGAATAAGGAAGGGACTGAAGTTGAAAAGAATGAAGAAGAGCCTCAAAAGACCATGGAGCTAAAAAAATCCATTTGTAGAATCTTTCAGTAATACCCTCAAGGGTCTTTTGACAAGACAAATAAGATTTCAACTAGTTATTCACCCCCAGTTGATACAACTCCCATTCTACCAAGGCGGTGTGGATCTTGAAAAGATTTCACCTATTCAAAAGTTGGAGCTCGGAGATTTCTTCCATGCCTTTGGAAGAAAAGAGATTATAGAAACACACCAAAAGGGGATAAAATTCATTAATTATGCTATCAGGTCTTTGCAGGATGCCACTCCCGGTGCCACAATTGACAATTCATTAACTCCTATTGAAAATTTGAAATTTTTAGTTGATTCACTCAAGGAGTATGCCTTTAGTCTGAAGGAGCAGATTGAGAAATATTTTGAGTCAATATTTGCAAAGAAAAGGTCAATTGAGCTATAGGATAAACGTGCATCTACACATGGGAAAGTGAAAGAATTTCTGAAAGAAGTGCAAGATTTTGAAGATGAGGCCAAGACTTTGTTCTTGTATTGCATGAGGTGGTTGGATGCCACTCAAGGAATTAAGGACTTAATGGAATCCATAGAGTCACAGGTAACTAAGTCCTTTGAAGCCTTTGACCTAGCTAAAGATAGAGACTATACCTCTTGGACTGCCATTTTAGAACTGCAAAACAAGTTCTTCACTCTTAAAAGGCAGAAAGAAGACATAATAAGGAGATTTGGACAACTTGGGGACTTGGTAGAGACCAAGAAAATACTGGTATCCAGTGCCCTTGTTGATGCAGAAAGGCTTGCAAAGATTAATCCAAATCCATGTACTCCAAAAGAGGGAGAGGAGAGCATTGTAGAACTATAATCAATGTATAAATCACTTGTTGTGGCTAAGAAGATTTGGAATGAAGGAAAATCTTCCTAGCAAGCAATCCTTAAGGAGCTGGAAGGTGCCTCCTCCTTCGGGTGAACATATTTCACATGTTTACTCTTTCAGTGTTTCCAGTTGTTTTCAGTTTTTTATTTGTACATACAGATTGGACCATTTTTTGGATAACTCCCTCAGGTGGAGTCAATACATTTCAGTTGTTTTTCTGTTCATATACATCAAGTTTAGTACTTACATGTGTGTTACCGACACACCCTTTGTCCTTGATGTCAAAGGGGGAGAAGAATTGGGTAGAATTTTTGGTGCTAGAGAAGTTGGAAAAATAAGAAGTGAGAAGTCAAGTCTTCAGAGAATTTTGTTGATTGGAGAAGTTAGATCAAAGGGGAGATTGTTGATGTTTGAAGTTTTTATGGTGTATGTTTTGGGTTTTGGAGATTCATTTTTGGCACATGTTGCCATTAATGAAAAAGGGAGAGATTGTTGAAAGAATGAAGAAGGAACCCTCTTAATGTGTTGTTATTGATGCCAACATTAATTGTTGACAATTTTCTCTAATCTAGTGAACAAAATGTATGCATCTTAATCCGGTATTTTGGTCCGAGATTGCTCATGTAATAAGATTTGCTTATGAGGTTATGATATGTTATTCCTGACTACTATGTACATCTATGTTCAATATTTCAATGATTTTGGATGAACAGGCTGGAAGTTACAAGTGACAGTAGTTAGACATATAGTTTTGGCTTTATACAGTGTAAATGGGTATGTGTAATCTGGTCTGCATTTCCTCGATAATTGGAATCATACTCTACAATCTTGGTAGATTGTTTATAGGTGTCAATACATTATATATTCCAGATGGTTTGTGCTTATATGATTAGATGGATCATTGATGGTTGATTAGTTGGCTTATTTTGTGATTAGGTCTAATTCCTGGCTGACCTAATACTTGATATGTGTTGGGTGATCCCATAATAGTGGTTTACAATTTTTGGCCAAACTGGACACTAAAATTATTATTTTTAACTAAATCTTCACATTCGGGGCACCTATAGCTGCTAAACTGTGAGGAATTTGAAGATGGTGCAAACTAGAGTCTCATCAAATTTTGTCTGTAGATTCTAAAATATATTTTAAAAATTTTGGAATCAAATTGCACTTCTTTTCTATATCCCATGAAAATTGATTTTTTGAAAACAACATTTTTAAAAGTGGCCTTTAATTATAAGCATAAATTTTTTTCCATGAAGGATAAAATTCTAATTCTTTCAAATTTGGATTTGTAACTCTGATATCTAGTGCTTCCACTTGGTTAGATAGTTTTTTATTTAATATTTTTTCCTTTAATCAAGTTTCAAAGTGAAACGAATTACAATTCAGACCAATTTATAACAGAACTCTTTTTGTATATGCTCAAAATTTAATTTACTTTTTTTATTGGATCAAGGGACTTCAATATCTGGTACTCATATTTTTTATTTTTTTTGATAATCTTCTATTTTTCCACATGTGAAGAACAAAGAAATTCATTTTAGATGAAAAACCTATGTTTAATAAAACTTAAAAAACAAATACATAACAAAACCAAAACATATTAAAATTATATTCATTGGATAGATTGTTATGAGGAATACCATAATCATTTGAAATAAATTTTAAATGAATTCATTTGATCCCCCAAAAGCTAAATCAAAAGTGATTTTTATCAGCATTTTGATAGGTGTAAAGGAGACGATTTATAGGTATGGTTTAAAACTAGCGAGTTCTATCCAAGGGGGTTTGATCTAAGGTGATTTGATCAAACCCTCTTCAATTGGAATCCTTAAAATGGAACTTTTTAAGGCTTAAATCATATATTTTCTAAAAATATGTGATTTCGAAAATTTGTCTTCCTGAAATTGTAAACCACTATTATGACAAACACTGTTGTAAAGATTAAATATGTATTGCAGATGTTAATGAGATCTATTTTAGGTCCATACCAACCTAAATTGATTATTTCATGTTTTTTTTTAGCACGAAGAATTTTTTGAATCATGTATGGAGCCAACAAGGCAAATTTTGGTTAATTATAGAGGCTACATCTAATTAGACCAACCTAATTGATGTATGCAGATGTAATTGGGTATATATGTGAGATATTTTTGAGTTGGATGAGGAGAATATATGTGAGATGATGTGTGATATAATGTGAATGTGTGATTTTGTATATATGTGATTTGAATGATAGCAGAATTGTTATGAATGTTGAGTGATTGTAAAGCAAAGTAGAATTTTATATTCAGATCTTCAAA
This sequence comes from Sequoia sempervirens, assembly GCA_007258455.2. Classification (NCBI taxonomy): domain Eukaryota; kingdom Viridiplantae; phylum Streptophyta; class Pinopsida; order Cupressales; family Cupressaceae; genus Sequoia; species Sequoia sempervirens. The sequence goes on from VDFB02017811.1 coordinate 149,956, forward strand.
GGAACTAAATTCAACATAAGCAAGTGCATTCTGTATCAGTTCATATCTTGGTTGTGTAGGAATTTCTTTTTTTTTAATCTATTTTTTGTTGTGAGGCTTATTGGACAATGTGTCCTAGCAATGAGCCTTTGTAATATCTTATAACTGGTTATAATATATTGTGAGCTAATCCTCACCGTGGTTTTTCCCTTTTTGGGTTTTCCATGTAAAAATCCTAGTGCTCATGTGTCATGTGATCTTGTGGTTTCTTCATGTTTTCATTCATTGTTGCAGTTAGATATATTTTGTTAATTGGATGGTTTATGGTTGAGTGGTTACATAGAATATTGATTCACCCCCCTCTTAGTATTTTGGGTGTTCAACAAATTTAGTGTGTTGTATGATATAAATGAGAGATGTGATGAGAAGTGTGAAGTAGAAAGGTGCAAAGTGAAGTGAAAAAGGTGTTAGTGGTGAAGAATGAAGTGTGTAAAGTCAATTTACTGAGCCTAACTAGAACTATATCTTCAACATATTGCAGATATATTTATGCAACTCAAAATTTGGTAGTGCGCCACTCTTTTCTATATCTTTTATAATTATGGAAGAAGTGATCTTCCTTGGGAAGTGAGTCCTCTAGGCAAGCCTCCTGTAATGTATTGTAACCGGTTATGATATATTATGAGCTAACCCTCATTGTGGTTTTTCCCTTTCAATAGTTTTCCATGTAAATTTGGTGTTCTTGTGTTATTTGTTGTGATGCATTCTTTATTTTTTCCTTTCCATTTCTACAATTTTAATGAGATGCTTTGAATGCACTTTAAGTTAATGAATTTCAAGGAATACTGATCCACCCCCCCTCTTAGTATTCTAGGTGTTCAACAAACTTCTTCCAAATAAACTCAATGTCTCCTTAGGAAGTGGTTTTGTGATTATATCTGCTACTTGCTCCTTTGTCTCAACATGTCTAACTATACCTCCTTTTTTGCAACTTTCTCAAAAAATGATACTTTATTGTAATGTGTTTTGTACTTGAATGCATTACTAGATTCTTTGAGATATTTATGGCACTGGTGTTATCACAAAGAATAGAAATAGGTCCATCAAACTCAATCTTCATCTTCTTCAATTTTTGCATCATCCATAATACTTGAGAGCAACATGATGTTGCAACAATGTATTCCACTTTAGCTGTAGATAGAGAAACTGAGTCATGTTTCTTGCTCAACCAGGACACCAAACTATTACCAAGAAAGAATGTTCCACCATTTGTTCTCTTTCAGTCATCTATGCAAGTCATATCCAATCTACATCTATGTATGTAGTCAGAGTGAAATTTTCACTCTTAGGATACCATAGTCCAAAATTCATTGTAGCTTTCAAATATCTAAATATTCTCTTTACTGATTAAACATGAGTTTCTTTAGGAAACCATTCCAACTACCTGCATTATATCTGGCCTAGATGTTGTTACATACACCAAACTACCAATCATAGATCTATACAAGGTTTGGTTTTCCAGAACAAATCATCATCTTTACTCAACTTGCATCATGTAACCATAGGTGTTCCCACTTATTTGCAGTCTTCCATTTTGAACTTACTTAACATCTCCTTTATGTTCATGTTTTGGGAAATGAATATGCCTTTGTCTGATTGTGCAATCTGTAACCCAAGAAAGAAAAATAATTCACGTAGAATTGATATTTCAAATTCATTTTGCATTGCCTTCTGAAACTCCTTGCACATGTCATCACTACTACCACCAAAAATGATATCATCTACATAGACCAAAACTATCAATAGTTGATCACCCTCTATTTTTATGTACAAATTACTATCTGAACTTCCTCTTGAAAGTATTGCTATTGAAAGTATCCATCTAACCTTAAATACCAAGCTTTGGGAGCTTGTTTGAGACCATACAAATCCTTCTTCAATCTACACACATAATCTGAATTGTCAAAACATTGAAATCCTTCTAATTGTTCAACATAGACCTCTTCTTCTAGCTATCCATTTACAAATTTTGACTTTACATCCATTTGATATACATTGAAGTTCTTAAATGCTAAAAGAGCTAAAAACATACTAATTGCTTCCAACCTTACTATTAAAGCAAATGTCTCTTCAAAATATATGCCTTCAACCTGAGCATACCCTTTACATACAAGTCTAGCCTTGTTTTGGATCACTTTACCTTCTTCATTCAACTTTTTTTTGAAAACCCACTTGGTGCCAATCACTTTCTTGCCTTTAGGTCTTGGGACAAGTTCCCAAGTTTTATTTTTCTTGATATGATTCAATTCTTCCTCCATATCTTCTATCCAACCTTTTTATTTTCTTTCTTCTTTATAATACTTAGGCTCTATCTTTGGTAGTAATGCATAGTGTACTTGTTCATTTTCCTTCTCAAGTCTCTTCCGGGTTTGAACCCCACTGTCTTTGTCTCCTATAATCTGGTCTTCAAAATGATTCTTTTAAACATACTTTGCTAGATTTTTTGTAACAACATTTGAATCTTCATCTCTATTCTGGATTGGTTCTTCATCATCTTCTAATTTTAGAGTACCAATAGATAGAATTATCTCATCAAATCTCATATTTGTACTTTCCACAATCCTCTTAAGCCTTTTGTTGTAGCATCTATAAGATTTACTTCTTAAAGAATAACCAAGAAAAACACTTTCATTAGATTTGGAATCAAACTTACCAAATTTTTCTTCATCCCTTTTGATGTAGCCTTTACTTCCAAATATCTTGCGATGCCTGACTAGAGTCGATCTTCCTCTCCATAGCTCATATAACATTTTATCAATCTTTCTTTTGATTTGAGCTCTATTTAAAATATATACTACAGTCTAAACTGTTTCTCTCCAGTACATATCTAGTAGATTTCTTGACTCGACATTGTTCTTGTCATCTTATGTATAGTCTAGTTCTTCCTTTCTACAAATCCATTATGTTGTGGAGTTCTAGGAGCAAAAAATTTCCTTCATATTCCATGCTCTTGATAAAATTTACCATACTTATCAGAAGTGAATTCCCACTTCTATCTAATCTCATAACCTTGATTGTTCTCTTAGTTTCATTCTCTACTATTGTCTTGAATTCCTTAAACTTCTCAAATTCCTTTGACTTCTCTTTTAGAAATGTAATCCAAGTCATCCTAGTATAATCATCAATGAGTATCATGAAATATTTATCTCCTTATAGAATTTTTGTCCTCATAGGTCCACATAGATCTGTTTCAACCAAATCCAATGGTTATGATGTAGAATACTCCTTAGCAAGAAATCTACTCTTTTTCTTTTTTTCCTTAATGACATGGTTTGTAGCTAGTAGACTGAGGCTTCTTAATTTTTGGCATATCTTGGACCATTCCTCCTGAGATGATCTTTACAATGTCATCAAAATTAATATGTCCCAACCTTCTATGCCAAAGCCAACTTTCTTCCTTCTTTACAATAAGACAATTTTACCCATTTAGCACTAAAAGATAACTTATAGCCTTTATCACACATTTCAATTATACTCAACAGATTATGCTTTAGTCATTCAACATACAAAACATCATGTGTATTTGTCCTACCACCATCAAGACTTAAAGTACCCTTACTAGTAATTTTAGAAACAAAATTATTTACAAGAGTCATAGAACATCCTTCAAATTTCTTGAAGTTCATGAACTTACTTTTATCTGCAATCATGTGGCTTGAGAAACCATTATCTATTATCCATAGATTATTCTCCTTCTGAGCATGTGGAGCAGTTTTAGAAATCATTGACTTCTTTGACTTCTTCTCTTGTGAAACCTTCTTCCAAACTTTACCCGATTCATGATTCCTACTTTATGATCCTTTCCTTCCACTTTCCAGTAGAGAAGGACTCACAAAATTTCTTCTGTAATTCCTAGCAATGTGTCCAAAAGTGTTGTATTTGTAGAAAATGATATGAAAATTGTATAGAGGTACAAATGCATCATTTCTAAAAAAATTATTTCTTCTTATCAGAGATTTTCTACAATCCACAACCTTATGATGAAAATTATTGTAATTAGAATAGTAACCAGAGAAAGAATAATTGAACCTAGTGTTGTATCCCTATCTTCCAGATCTTTTTCTCTTATTTTGATCTTGAATAAAGGCATCATTTTGTATCTTTCTTTCATTATTTTCTATGATTGTCTCAGACTTTATACTCTTGGACCCAATCACTTATGGACTTGCATTAGTAGACTTCACAGACTATTTTAACACCTTGTTCTTCTAATCATCAAAACCAATTTTGGTTTTGACATTTAATAGAGATCTCTGACTTTCCAAAATCTGATCTAGAGTCTCAATACTCTTTCAAAATTTCATCTGCAGTTGTTGATTCATTTTCTGAAGCTCTTTTCTTGTAGTCACAATTTTTGCTTCAAGCTTCTCATAGTCTTTGTCTCTTGACAACAAATTTTTGGTCAGAACTTCTTATTTTTTTTGCTTCTTTTGTCTGGGTCTTCAGATCAACAACCATTTTCTATACTTTCTCTAGGTTCTAAGATACTTTTTCTTTGGCCTTCACTTCTTCTTCAATACACTTCTTTAGTCTCTTAATCTCTTTTCTATCACATAGAAATTATTCCTCAAGATTCACTTCATCTTTATTATTTTTGGAATCCATTTCAACATCTTCTTCAGTAGTTTGAAAAGCCATGAATACAACCTTTTCTTTTTCATCTCTTGGGATATCTTTGTCTTCTTAATCAATAGAATAGTCTTCTTCCTCATTATTATAGAAGCTATTTTGTTTCCTTAGACCTTTATTCCTTCTCTAAAATTATTTATTTCCATACTTTTTCTCGGCATTGTTAGAGTCTTCATGGGGACACTTAGCCATAAAATGTCCTACTTCATTGCAATTAAAACACTTAAAAGGTGACTTACCTTTATACTTATCGGAACCTCTTTGTGGCTTTCTGAAAAAATTGACTTCCTCCAAATCTGATCCAGTATCAAAAACTTGATCAACTTACTTCTTAGATACCCTAAATGTTGTCTCTTTCCTTATAGAATCTTCACTTTCAAATCTCATTTCAAAAGTAGTTAGAATTCCAAGCAGTTCAGTTAACTTCAAAGCATGTTCAAATCCTTAGATTCTTCAATTTTAGAGACTTTAAAATCAAACCCTCTAGGAAGAGGTCTGAGTACCTTTTTCACAACAACCTTTTCTTTCAATTCTTCTCCAAGGCCTCAGATAGAGTTGACAACTTCATCAACCTAGAGCAAGAATATGACAATATTTTCATCTTCTCTCATCCTCAAGCTTTCAAACTGAGATCTATGAGTTTGTAACTTTGCATCTTTAACTTTTTCATCACCTATTGCAAGGTGTGTGGCCTTGGTCTCCTTGTGTTGTGCAACACAGTGCTCAAGTTTGTGACATGGCTTAACCACATCCCATGGATTCATTAACTTTGGCAGTTGTATCAGGAATTAACAAGTCAATATTTTGGTTTAACGACAACCAATAATGTAACAATTAGTATCAGAGCCTAGGTCATGAGTTCGAACCTCTCGCTTGTGCTGGGGGGATTGTTGCAAGGCATGTTCCCTTGGTCTCCTTGTTCTATGTAGTGCAGTGCTTGGGTTCGTGACATGGCTTAACCACCTCCTGTGGATTCATTAACTCTGGCGGTTGTACCGGGCATTAACATGTTGACTTTTTGGTGCAACTACAATTGTCTTTGCAACATCACCTTCATAGATGGTCTCTAATTTATCCCATATTTCCTTCACTATTTTGTATAGCATCACTTTCACAAATTCAGAGTTAGTCAATCCACATAAAATAGCATTCCTTTCCTTAGCATTAATTTCACAAGCCCTCTTTCCAGCGTGATCCCTAGGAGGGTTTTTAGGAATCTCATATCTCTCTATTACTAACATCTAGATATACATTCCAAGAGCCATCAAGTAGGACTCCATCCTAACTTTCCAAAATGAAAAATTGGATCCATCAAATAATGGTGCTTTATTTCCAAAGAATCCTTCCTAAGCAATTGAGTGTTCCATCTCGAAACTACCTTAAGTTGTTAGGCTTCTTTAAATGAACTTGGCTCCGATACCAATTTAACACACAATCTACTAAGGGGGGGGGGAGTGAATTAGTAGATCAAATTTATTTAAAATTCTTAACTCAACCACTATTATAGGAATACATCCTCACATTTTGTGATTGAATAAATCATGACCACTAATTTCTCAATCTATTTCCCAATCCCACCAATTATGCTAATCCCACTAAACACTCAATCTAATTTCTTCAATCCCATCCCATTGATTATCCAATTAATCCTTTAATTGGAGCAATTAGATGAGTTAATTGATTGATCTATTTCCTCTCAACAATTCTCAACCATTGATCCTAATCTTTCATTGTTGAATCTTGATTGTTCATCTAAAAATCGTAAATTTATAAAACAACCTTCATCCTTCTCATAAATTAGCTAATAATCTAGAAAATTTGTGGAGAGGTCATGTCAAATTGATCCTTGAGCACATTGACCAAAATACACTCTTGCATTCTAGATCACCATTATCATAATTTATCAAGCTTTTGCAATCATGGAGGCTTTGTATTGATCAAGCAGTCCAACATCCATTATCAATACAAATACACTCCAACATGGGATGGTAAAATTTTAGCTTTTGAATTCATTTGTGTTCTCATTTATGCTAACCTTGCTTGCTGAATTCATAGCTTTGCAATTACATTTCATGAGTAGGTTGGGTTTTTATCTTGTTTTGATTTCACTATTGTATTCCATTGATCCATTTCCCTCTTACACAGAAATAACTAAGGATGTTGATATAATACCTTTAGACACTCTTTGTGTATATCCTTTTGATATTTTTTACTTCTTATCAAATAAGAACTAATGACCTAGGACTATTTAGAAATGCATGAAAATAGTCACTCAACTTAGGGTAATTGACATGTGGACCAATGGGGTAATAGTCAATCTATGAAAACATTAGCTTTACCAAGGAGAGATTTGAATTTGATAGACTATCTTGTGTTTTTAATAGTCTAGGCTAATAGAAGATCTATGTGATTGTATTGTTCTTGACTAAGGTGATTTGGATAAGGATATTTTAGGTGATGGTTTTAGGACTAGAGTAGATTTATGCCCCAAATAATTCAAGTTGAGCACTATGATGATAAAATTGCAAGTGCCCTAAATAATGTAAAAAAATGTATCAAAGTGGAGGTTGTGCACTTTTATCTCTTACACCACTATAAGTTAATTTGTAATGATCTATCTTAATACCAATTATTTTCTTAAAATTATTATAAAAAAAAGGATTCTATATGACCTCTTTTCCATGATTAAACTGCCCAAAATGTAATGTGCTCGTGAAATTCAAAGGGGAAACGACTTACATAAATTTAAAATGAAATATTGAGTCTTATTGAATAGATATAATAGCTCAGTTTGAATAGATATTTTAATCTTTAATATGCTACTAGATCTATAGAAATGTAAATTACTATATCTTTGATTAAGGGTGATCACACAATAGGTTCCCACTTTTGGCAATTTGAAGCAATTAAAAATCGACATGTTTTAGCATTCATCACATTTATCAATTATAACAAACAAATTGTTAAGAATTTAAGGATATTGTAAACTAATAATTTGTAAAATCTTCTACATGGTTCAATTTATTTATTTTTTAATTAAAAATGAAATATTTATATCACATTTGGTTAGTTTTCAATTTAAAAAATTATTATATTTTTACTATTTTTATTGAGTAATGTTTTATCATAGCAAAACTAAAAATAAAATATTTTTATAATCTTTTGGATATAGATTATTAACTCTAATATGTAGTGCATGCATTTTTTTTAGTAATTTTTAATTGGTAATAAAAAAAATAGACTAATATTTTATTATAATACATTTCTCTTTACATATATCAAAATTAATTATTATTTTTATTGAAATAGGGACATTGATAGATAGTGCAAATATAATTTTTTTGACATAGTTTGTTATTTTTCCTAGCATCTTGAATAAAGGTCACTATTATTTATGATATACCTATAATGGTTATCAAATTTAAAATATAGTACATATATATACTTTTTTGAAATATAATACTAAGGGTTGCATACCTATAAAATTGTGTCCTTAGATGACCTCGTTTGACCCTTGAAAGCATGATTTGAACTAGCATGTTTGTCAACATGTGGATAGGAGTGGAATAGGTTATGATAGAGGGACCACCTAGGTATGTTCAATCCAAGGGGAGTTCTATCTAACCATAGGGGATTAGATCTAACGCCTTAGATCAAGCCCCCCTACCTAGATCAAACATGGTGTGTTTTTAAGGATTTTTTAGGTTTTCCCACTAGTGGAACACATAATCATCTACCCTTAAGATAGGGTAAGTAAAAGAATAAAAAAAAGGTTTTGGACCAACCAAATTATTATGCATATTACATATTTGATTGTCACTTAAGATTCACCCTTTTAAGAGTCTCATTTATCTATTTTCACCCACTTCACTACTTGCATGTTTATTCACTCGACTACTTTTCATTTAGAGAAGTGTTAGTCAAACACCCCCATTAAGATATAATATCATGTTACTATATAGAAATAGTGCATAACTTTTATCTATATATTTAGTTAAAACTAGTTAGTCTTTCATATCTATATAGAAATCTAATAAACTAGCATAGATAGCCTAAAATATATATGCTCATTTATCATGTTTCTCTATAGATTTATATACAATTGAATGTGATAAATGTTTGACATAAAAATCACTGTCAAAATTATGTTTAGAGATTTCGATATAAATATGAAGTTGAAAGGTTCTAAATGAGCTTACCAGGTATCAAGTTTTGTTGAGTACAAGGCCCTAACATCATAAGAGATGAGGCAAAGATCATGCCTTGGACGACTTTGATGGAATGATACCCCTCAATCCTTGGCTCTTAGCCAAAGAGATTTCAGCCTAAAAAATCATACTCTTATATCAGATAACTAAACAATTTTATAACTTTGATATAAACCTTCCAAAAACAAAAAACAAAAACCCAAAATATAACATACTCGAGAACAAATCTTTTGTTTGGTCTAAAATGACAACTTGCAATGTAAAAATGGCCTCCCTCCCCACATTCCCTAGGCCCATTATGTCAGTCAAGACTAAGAAGTTGTTGAGGATATCAATAAATTTCTTCATTGTCTAATAAACAAATTTTTTAATGCTTCCCGCCATGAACAAGTTGAAATAAGTTAAAGCTTCCATTCATGGCAGGTATTCTCATTATTCAATGTTCTTCACGGGATCATGGAAACATGCTTGCCTCCAAATTTATTGGGCTTCTCTTCTAGTAATGATGGCTGTCTATTATTATCTTATAACTGTTTTCTGTAATGATTGAACACGACAGACTAACATTCTTGTTGGTCAATGGAGGACTGAACAAACAAAACAATTGTCTGGACTGAACATACCATTACAATAAACTATGACCACTTTGTCTCCAAACAAGCATTTCAATGAGTCCAGTAACACCATGAACATGCATCTTAAGCTTCTTGTATGGAAACCAGGGAAATCTGACTTCCCAAGAATTAATCGGGTACCATATAAAAGTAGCAGAGCTTCGTTTAACTCGTTTTGCCCCTCTCTTAAAGGTCATTAATAGCAGAGAAACGTTCACAGTTATCTTGCATGGTTTGAATAAATGACAACAATTAATGAGAAATGATGGGTATGGGAACTTATTAATTGATATTTAAAGGTAGAGGTTTGCTCCTTGTTAATGCCATGATGGCAAGAGCAGTATACAATATTATATTGAATCAACATCATCTTTTTTTTAGTCAGCTTATTTAATGTTTATATTCGTTGGTGCGTCATTAAATCTCCGCACCTTTTGATTTTATTCCAATGCATTTATTGCTAGCTGTATGGAATAAAACCCATTACAGTAAGTATGCAATTAGGTTGTTGGATAAGTATGTATTGAGCAGTAGAGGAAAGATGAACTTAATTTAAGTAATGGTGAAGAATTAATGTTGATTTTGTGTAGAAACTAGTCATCAAAGTACAGCAAATTAGTGTCTATAGTTTGATAGATGCATTGGTCTCTTTACAATCACATATTTTTTTGTGAATCAAATCTATGTCTCTTAGGATCAAATGTGAGCATTACATAAAATAATTGATGCACACGAATAAACAATGTCCGTCGAGAATGATCCTACATAAAGTTATAATAGATCTATTCATGTTTGTCTTCTCTGTGTTTGAATGTGTCAAAGCAATATTTACAAACACCTTAGTAGACATTATTGAATCACTATAGTCATGTTCTTCTAGGTTGATCTCTTATTCTTGTTGATATGCTTTCATTTTCGAATATAAACCAACACCAACAATGGGAAGTCTTGTAAAGTGAAGCCATGATACAAGATAAACCTTCGAGATTTTAGAAGCAAGCTCTTATTAAGATTCTTGACGAATTTTATGTTTGTGGAGGAAAAGAAAAGAAAAACAATTTCTTATAACTACTCTAAGGCGATACATAAAGTGGAATTTTTTGTTGCATAGACGATTGTTGTTGCACCAAAAGATCGACCTATTAATGCCCAATACAACCACCAAAGTTAAGCCATGTCACAAACCCGAGCGCTATGTTGTGAAACAAAAGGAGACCAAGGGCGCACACTTTGCAAAAATCCCCCCAGCGCAAGCAAGGGGTTCGAACCCATGACCTAGGCTCTGATACCAATTGTTACATAGACGGTTGTCGTTGCACCAAAAGATTGACTTGTTAATACCAAATACAACTGCCGGAGTTAATGAATCCACGGGAGGCAGTTAAGCCATGTCACGAATGCGAGTGTTGTGTTGCACAACACAAGGGGACCAAGGGCACACACCTTGCAACATTTTTATACTAATAATAAAATCAATGATATTCACTATTTGAAAATAGCATCTACTCCTAACATCAAAGAGCATATGTATACATGATTTCAAACCATTTATAAATATTTATATCATAAAAAAGGCATGATTTATAACAAAGAGGGATAACTTTAAAACACATACATAGGACATAATATCATATTCTCTTCATTATTGAACTAAGAATAAAATATCAAAGGCACGATTTTCATAGTTGTCAAGTGTTCGATCAACTATTGAGAAGCACTCACTAAGGCCAAAAATGTCTATTATTTTTCCTCCCTTTTTTATTTCATACATTTCCTTTTTATACAATCTAATCATAACCTACTTGACACTATAGAAGTTACAATGAAGGCATAAGTTGACATTCGTTCATATTAAAACCTTTAGTTAACTATAGATCAAAATTAGGAAAAATCATTGGCCTTTCACATGCATGATATGAGTTACTAAACTTGTTTCAACCATGCATGAGCTAAGGACTACAACTTCACACCTACATTTTTGATAAATGCAAGGATGGCACTTCATCGCATATGCAAAATTGTTGTAACCTATTAACTCATTAATCCTTAAGAAATAATGCAACATTTTCTTTTCTCCATTCCTCCTAGATCTCCCCAATACATGAGTCATAGGATATCTTTTGTTGATGATTGATGGTCAAGACTCCTTAGTATATCTTTAATAAAAAAAGGACCCACTGTTCTAACTTGACACTCAATAGCCAAGGAAAACTATTAGATTTCTTTCGTCTTAAAAGTTGCACCTTACAACTATGCAATTCGTATTGAACATGCATCACACACATCTATCTTATCATCCCTTAACAACTCAACACATGTTTATACCGTCTTCAACCTTGAAAATATTCTCCAAGGTCAACTATGCACCTCAACCATGCAAATTCAAATTAGTCAGCACCAAAACATTCCTGTGGTGGAAAGGAATGAAGGTAGACCACAACACACTTTAACTTAGATCTAAGTTCACTCATACATGCCACACCACGCTTCCACAAACACCGAAGCACCCCCGCAATTAGTGTAAACACCCAAGGTCGACTGAACCCTTGTAAACATCATTAAAAAATTAAGCACATGCTTCCTTTGATTCTAAAACAACTTGTGGACAACAAGTTTCACTTGAACATAATCTAGAATATTCCACAAAAACCTTGAAATCCAACAAATTTCTTCATAGCAAATTTCACCAAAAGAATGTGCATACCCAGTACACTAAAACATTCCTTCCATACATTGTAACTCAAGAAACCGACTTCTGAAGCACCAAATGTAAGACCTGAAACCATTTTGTGAAGAAATAAAAAGCAAAACCATTTCTCCCAGACACCTCTACAATGCACAATTCACACATTGGTGAACACAACTTCCTCTATACAACAATTCAACACACCAAATTTTGGATGCACCACCTCTAAACACCTCTGATCAACATATCCAAACCACACAAGCAGATCTTCAATATATAAGAAATACGAAGCAAAACTAGAATGCTACCCTGCAACACAGAACACCACCACAACACATTGTTTCCTCTTTTTATTCAAATTTTCTCAAAAGCACATGGAAACCAAGCACCAAAGACATATCCTCAACATTTTCAGGACTACTTCATAACCACCAAGCCAACTGCAACATAGTAACCCAACCATACATCCATAGACAAAAGCTTATCAAAGCAACACTAGAAGTTGACATTAGTAGCTTACTAATGCCAACATAATGCAAATAATCAAAGCATCATCGAAGAAAACATCAACTCAATACCAACTTCTCACACTCTTGCAACAATATCCTTCTCATACAATTGACACCAATGAAAACACCAAATCTTGTTGACATCAATGACAACACCAACTGTACATACTTGCAACAATATCTCCCTTTGTCATTGATGGCAACATATGTTGTGAAAAACCATCAACAACAAACACAACAATTTTGATCATCAATACTCTACTTCATACCACCTCATTTTCCTTTTCCACATTACTCTCTCATTCATTCATAGCTAGCTCACCTCATTTTTCACATGACTTATTCTCCCCCTTTTCCATCAATGCCAAAGGGAAACATATTTTCATCTCTCCCATTAGTATCAAATATCCTTGCACTGATCTGCAACTTCCTTTCCTTTATTGGTATGCATACTCCCCCTTAGGAGCACACACCATACTACATCAATCAACAACAACTGTATAATGACAACACTCACTCATCCTGATTTCATAAACCAATAATTCCACTACCTACTCCCCATAAGAGGTAGCCACCAACATCAATCCAAATGAATGAATGAACCTTGAGATCCACTAGACTGATGCATCTCCTTATGCATCTAGTTCAAAGAAGGAGGGGAAATAACCCCCAACTTCTCCTAGAGATACTAAAAAGTATCCTTAGGAAGAGCCTTAGTAAATATATCAATAACCTAATCCTTTGTAGGCACATATTCAACATTCACTTCATTCTCTACAATATTTTCTCTCAAAAAGTGATACTGGATTGAGATACGCTTTGTCCTTGAATGCATTACTAAATTCTTTAAAATATTGATAGCACTTGTATTATCACAGAAGATAGAAATTGGTTCATCGTATACCACTCTGAATTCTTTAATGTTTACCTCATCCACAAAACTTGTGTGTAACAATATGTTGTTGCAATGTATTCTTCCTCTGTAGTAGATAAAGACAATGAATCTTATTTCTTGCTTAGCCATGACACCAATATGCATCCAAGAAAGAATGCACCACCACTTGTACTTTTCCTGTCATCTACACAACCAGCCCAATCTACATCTGTGTAAGCACTTAGAGTAAAGTTAGTATCCTTTGGATACCACAAGCCATGATCTGGAGTGCCCTTCAAATATCTGAATATCCTCTTCATTGTTGCAACATGTGAATATCTAGGATCCTCTTCAAATCTAGCCACAAGATAAATTGCATGTATGATATCTGGTCTAGTAGTGGTTAGATATAGCAGTCCTCCAATCATTGATCTATACTTTCTCTGATCAACCTTAAAAGATTAATCATTCTTGCTCAACTTGCAACTAGTAACCATAGGGGTACATACTGGTTTAGAATCTTCTATACCAAACTTCTTCAACATTTCCTTGACATACTTTGATTGTGAAATGAAAATAGCTTTATCTGTCTGATTGATTTGTAGCCCAAGGAAGAAATCATTTCCCGAAACATTGACATTTCAAATTCTTTCTACATCTCATTTGAAAATTTCTTACACATAGCTTCATTTCCTCCAAAAAATATGTCATCAACATACACAACCACAATCAAGATTTTATCTTTTTCAACTTTGAAGTAAAGATTTCTCTTTTTGGTACCTTTGTTGAATCCTTGTTGTAGCAAGTACCTATATAACCTTGCATACCAAGCTCTAGGAGCTTTCTTCAATCCATATAATTCCTTCTTCAATCTGTAGACCATATCTGGTTTATCTAATAACTGAAATCCTTTCGGTTGTTCTATGTATACTTCTTCTTCCAATTCTTCATTCAAGAAAGTAGACTTCACATCCATTTTATACACTTTGAAATCCTTATGTTTTGCAAAAGCCAAAAACATCTTGATAGATTCCATTCTTGCAACCGGAGTTAATGTCTCCTCAAATTCTATTCCTTCTACTTGTGAGTAGCCTTTACACACAAGCCTTGCCTTGTTTCTTACCACTTCTCCACTCTCATTTAGTTTGTTTTGAAATACCCACTTAGTTCCAATCACATTCTTGTTCGTTGGTCTTGGGACAAGTTCTCAAGTTTGATTCTTCTCAATCTGTGTTAGTTCTTCTTCCATTGCCTTGATTCAATACTCATCCTTGCATGCTTTGATCACTATTTTAGGTTCAACTTCATAAAGTAAACATAGATTTACATTTTCTTCAACAACTTTCCTTCTTATCAATACACCTTTCCTCTTATCACCAATGATATATTCTTCAGAATGATTCTTCTGCACATAATTAGGAGTTTTAGAAATTCTTTCTGGAGTTTCTTCCTCTTCAATCTGCACTTCTTTTTCCTTAGATTTTTCTTCTTCTCTACAAGAAGACTCATCTGATTCATATCCATCTATCACCATTGAATTCTTTTGTAGGTCTTCATCAACTTTGACACTTGCACTCTCAACAATATTTCTTAGCCTCTTGTTATAGCACTGATAAGCTTTACTTTTAGTAGAATATCCAAGGAAGATACCTTCATCAAATTTTGCATCAAACTTTCCTAAGTTTTCTTCATCTCTTCTGATATAGCATTTGCTTCCAAACGCTCTAAAGTATTTGAAAGTATGAATCCTTCCATACCATAGCTCATAGGGAGTCTTTATGTTGTTTTCTCTTTCTTGCACTTTGTTAAGTATATAAATAGCAGTATGAATTACTTCTCTCCAGTAGACTTCTGATAGATTTGCTTCTTTCATCATTTTCCTTGCAGCTTCTTGAATAGTCCTATTCTTTCAACCACTCCATTCTACTGAGGATTTCTAGGGGTAGATAAATGCCTCTTTATTCCATGATTCTCACAAAATATATTGAACTCATTGGAGGTGAACTCTTCACCTTTGCCAGACCTCAAGCACTTGATATCCATTTCATTCTCAACCATAACTTTGAATGCTTTAAACTTATCTAGAGCTTCTGATTTTTCTTTGAGAAAAGTAACCCATGTCATTCTAGAATAATCATCAATCAACAACATGAAATACTTGTCACCTTGAAGACTTATTACTCTGGTAGGAGGGTATGTGCAGGATCATGATGGGCCAAAAAGTGGCAATATGATGGGTATGTGGCTAACGTTATTTTTTTTACCCAAAATTGATGGAATGGGGTTTTAAAGGATATTCTCATATTTCCACCAATATAAATTATGCTTTACTTTGAATTAAATAAATAATTATTATTCATTTTCTATTCAAATTACACTAAAGTCCTGATTGATAGGCTGATTGAAAAACATCTATAGCTTTCAAATGGTATCACATTTTTTGAATCCAAAACATGTGTCACATTCTATGCTTTGCATACTATAAGATTAAAAATGAATTTCATGAAGTTTTGACCAAGTTAAGGTGGTCGGACATATGAGTTTTATGTTTTTGAAAAGTTGTAATAAAAAATTCATAATTAATTATTTACTTGGAAAAAATTACAAAAAATATGTATCACATCGGGCATGAGTCCTCTACTTATATCTAAAATATTATAAAAAATATTATCATTTTATTGTGGTTAGGGTGGTCGGATAGACACCTACTTCTTATTTTTCCAAAATTTAAGTACCAGCATTGAAATTTCAAATTTTCACCAAATAGATTTTTTTAAACATACCTAGTAGTTTAGAAACTACATTCAATTTTCTACAGATTCTATTCTTACACATTTTTGAAATAATATAGATAGATTATTCAAATTTTTACGTCAAGTTGCCTAACTCTAATTTTTCTAATTTTTTTGCCACTTAAGGGCCTATTTTTTCCATGATGATCCTACACATACCCAGGACCAAAAAGATCTGTATGCACCAATTCCAACAGTCTGATAGAAGATTGTTCTTTGAATTTGAAACTTCTTCTTGCTTGCTTTCCAACTTGACATTCCTTACAAACAACATTGATAGGCTTTGTAATCTTTGGAAAATCTCTCATAGCTTGAATTGAATTGATCCTTACTACACTACCAAAATTGATGTGACACATTCTTCTAGGTCATAGCCAACTCTCATTGATCTGAGTCATGAAACAATAACCATCAACATCTTTGAGTTGATAGACATTTCCATCTGTCCTTCTTCTAGCAACAACCACAGTTCTAGAGCCTTTTTTGATTTCACAACCATCATCCTCAAACATAAGATTGTATCCTTTGCTACACATTTTTCCAACATTCAAGAGGTTATGTCTTGAACCCTTAACATGGAAAACATCACCAGTATTATGCTTGCCATCAAAACTGATTGAACCTTTTCCACATATCTTAGTAGATGTATCATCACCAAACCTAACTAGTCCTCCATATTTTTCAAGTTTAACAAAATTACTCTTATCACTGGTTATGTGATTAGAGCATCCACTATCAATGATTCAATAGGTCTTCTCCTGTCTAGCATGAAAAGAAAACACCAAAGTGGCTTTAGTATTAGTATTTACTTCCGAACCACTTTCCTTCACACATCTCTTAGAGTTAGCATAATTAGTTTCATATTTTAAAGCCATGAACAAGCATTCACCATCCTCATCATCCCGATAATCAGATTCATCATCAGATATATTGGAATCTTCTCTAACATAATCACTTTTCTTAATTATCTTACATTTTTTCTCCTTATTTTTGTCATTCAAAGCTTTGTTTGGACATCTTGAAGCATAATGACCTATCTTTCCACAACTAAAACATTTGAAAGGAAACTTGCCTCTATACTTTCCAGTACCCTTTTTCATTCTTCTCACAAATTTTTCTTCCACACCATCAAGATCCTCCTGATCTAATTCCACAGACTTCTCTAATTTTCCAGCCTTAAAATTAGTCTCAGCTTTTGCATTGGTTGAACCAAATTCTCCCATTTTTAAAGAAATTAAGGAGCCACACAATTGATATCTAGTATATCTACTCAAATCTTGAGATTCCTCAATAGAAGAAACTTTATGACTATAAGATTTAGGAAGAGTTCTAAGTACCTTCTTTACCACTTCTTGTTCTTTAAGTTTTCCACCAAGACCTTTGATGGAACTAACAACTTCATCCACCTTCTACATGTAGCTTGTAATGTTTTCATTTTCAAACATCTATATGTTCTCAAATATGATCTTCAGGTTCTGCATCTTAGCTTGTTTGACCTTGTCATCTCCTTCATAAATGCTTTCTAACTTTACCCAAATTTATCTAGAAGTTTTCAGATTCATAACTTTCACTAATTCACAATTCACAAGACCACTTAAGAGAGCATACCTTGCTTTACCATTGTTTTCATAGGCCTCGATCTCATCATCTGTGCTTAGACCATTTGCAAGTATAGTATATCTAGTCTCAACAGACTTCTAGATTTCAAATCCAAGAGAAACCAAAAAACCTTCCATCCTTGTCTTCTAGAATGCATAATCTAATCCATCAAATAGAGGAACATGTTTCTTATGCACCATCCTGGATCTACCTCAAGCGGTTAAGATTAATTCCAGGGAACCTTGTTTGGATACTAATTGTTGAATGCACAAGACAACTGAGAGGGGGGGTGAATCAATTGTACCTTAAAACTTCAAAACTATTACAAACATTTAGATCCACATTAATTCAATTAACCCTTAATCTGTTAGAATGATTTATCATGAAAGCAGATAACGAAAACATAACAAAAGCAACACCATGCACAATGGAACACCAGATTTACATGGAAAATATAAGAAGTGAAAAACCATGGTGAGGATTAGATCACAATATAAAGTAATATCAACACCAATTACAAAGTGCTCACTTCCCAAAAGAAAGAAAGGCTCACTGTCAAAGGCTCACTGCTAGAATAAAAAAAAGATGATAGAGAAGAATGTTACAGTGAGAAATCCATCTCAATACAAAAAAAATTTCCACCATAGCATCACCAATACCTTCATAGTCTTACTGAAGATTGTAGACACCTTCTTCTCACTACATCCAGTAATCTAACACATGAAAGCTCACACTGTACTTCACCAATTCATACCTTACAACTCTGCAATTCACATTGCATGCATCACACACATCTATCTTGTCATCCCTCAACAACTCAACACATATTTATGTCATATTCAACCTTGAAAATATTCTCCAAGGTCGGAGATGCACCTCAATCGTGGAAATTCAAATTAGGTCAGCACCAAAACATTCCCACGGTGGAAAGGAATGAAGGAAAACCACAACACACTTTAACTCAAATCTAAATCCACTCATACACACCATGCCACGCTTCCACAAACACCAAAGCGACTCCATAATTAGTGTAAACACCCAAGGTCGATCACACCCATGTAAACACCATTAAACAATTAAGTACATGCTTCCTTTTATCCAAAAACAACTCACAAACAACACATGTCACTTGAACATAATCTAGAATATTTCACAAACACCCTGAAATCCAACAAACCCCTTCGCAACAAATTTCACCTAAAGAATGTACACACCCAATACACTCAAACATTCTTTCCATACACTATAACTCAAGAAACTGACTTCCAAAGCACCAAACCTCAACCAACTTCAACTGAAGAAAGATACAAACACTATCAACACCCTTCTAGATCTGCAAGACCTAAAACCATTCTACAAAGAAATACGAAGCAAAACCATTTCTCCTAGATACATCTGCAATGCACAATTCACACACTAGTGAACACAACTTCCTCTACACAACGATCCAACACCAAATTATGGATGCACCACCTCTAAACACCTTTGATCAACATATCAAAACCACACAATTATTAGATCTTCAACATAGAAGAAATGCAGAGCCACTCTGCAACACATAACACCACTGCATCACACTATTTCCTCTTTTTATTCAATTTTTCTCAAAAATCACTTGGAAACCAAGCACCAAAGACATATCCTCAACATTTTTAGAACTACTTCATCACCACCAAGCCAACTACAACATAGTGACCCAACCATACATCCATAGGCAAAAGCTTATCAAAGCAACACTAGAGGTTGACACTAGTAGTGTTATCAACTAGGATTGCACCCTAGCTAAGCCTAGACTCAGCTAATCTTGTTGAAAAATTGGAATATCTTTAGGTTGTGGGTACCCTATAGTGAAGATAGACCTCCAGATTATGGGTTGGTTCCCCTTTTTATTTTCTAAGGAACTAATGATTATGCATGAAAAGGGATAGAAGGCTTTAAAATGAATGGTAAAAACTAAACTTAAAAGGATGGTGATGCACCTAAATGATGATGAAAATGCAATCTGATTCACAAGGACCTTTCAATGTTTCTATTTGCACAACTAAATTCGAATAGCTCAACCACATAAATGATTCACACGAAGGCTTGACAAATTTACCCTTTTTGAAGGAAAAGCAATGTTTTCACAACTAATGATAAAATGAATCACATGCACAATGTATAACCTATGAAATTAAACTTAATTGTGTACATATACCTATGAGTGAGATAGAAAAATAGAGGTTTTCATATTTAAACACAATAAATTTCTTATCAAATTAGACATAAAAAAATGACACCTAAAATCTACAAGGAAAATACTTGATATTATTAGAAGGCCAAAAGGAACCCTTCTACAAAAGTGAAATACAATGCTGAAAACTGTTGAATCAATACTTTGAAAAAATTGAGCTATAAGAATTTTCTAACTCTCTGCAATGGGCATTAGAGTCAAAAGCAAGAACTGAGAAAAACATAGGTTTTTCCTCCTATATACAAAAGATGACTCCAATGAGTCAGATCGAGTTAACTAAAGTCAACTCAACATAAAAAAATTCTCCAAGAATCTCTCCCACGAGCAAAAGAGAAAAACCTTTAAAAGAGGGGTCAAAACTGATGTAAATTGAGCAAAAATTGCTTGAAACTCCTCCTTACCATCAGTTTGACCCAAGTGGACTTCAAACTCAACCATCTAATTGAAAATTAGGCATAAATTCTCTAGTTCAACTCCACCTCTTTAGATTTTGCATGATTTGGAACTGGGGTGAACAATCTGAATAAATATTAAAGCAATCGATTAAGGATTACTTTAACTTGTGTTATGGATCTACCTTTATTTTGCATATTTATGACATTAATTAAAGCAATTTATAATTTGATTGCTCTAATAATGTTTACATTCTCATTTTATTTCAATTCATGCAAAATTATGCAAGAATGAAGGGGACAACCTTGTGTTTGAAATCCATGCAAGAGTATACAAAGGCACTTAACATAAGCCAAGGTATTAGCTGATGAATATGGTTATTAACATCTTTTTATTGCTTTTTATATACTTTTAAGACACTCTTCTTATGTTTTTGAAGTATCTCTCAAACAATATCTCCATAGTATATTATCCTATTATGCATACCTTGCCACCTTGAACCCATTTTGTGAAAATGAAATATGGTGAATTATTCATATAATTGGATGGATTAAATATGAATGTATATGTATGTGAATGGATGTTTTGATTTGATCATGGTAGTTAGCTATATATGTGTTGGATGGGCTAAACTCTTTTGTAGCTTAATACACGGTGGCAAGGAAGGAGTATTTATAGCAAGTACCAAGTTGCAAAGTAGGGGATTAATGAGTTCGAGCTGATCAAGTGAAGTGAACTATGAAGTTGAACGTGGTCATTATAGAAGAATAAATGTTGGAAGATGTCTATTCTTAAATATTGGGTAGGGATGAGCTCATAGATTAGTTAGTTGATTTTGTTACAAACTTTTAGCAGTTAGTAGTTTTCAATTAATGAGGGATATGTTGTTACAATGAAGTTATGGAATAAAATATGAAGAAGGATTATGTTTAATATCTGGTGTTGTATAATGAATGGCATTGTATGACTTATGGATATATGAGAATCTGAATTAGATCTAGTTTTTAGTTAAGTGAAATAGTCTTCTGAGCTGGCCACTCAGGTACTATTCATCACTTTATTTACAATTTAGTTATTTATATACTTTCATTAATTTTGTTTTCTTTATCTTACATATGTATTGCAAGTAAATGATTTATGGATAAGTTATAAGTTGTGTTTGTTCATGAACAAAGATAAGAAATAGTTCTTCGGGGATTAGGATTAATTTTAAATAGTTTTAGATTGATTTTGCATTCATAGATTGATAGCAGACAACTACAACTTATGCTGCAGGTACCCATAGCCACGAGGTTTTGTAACCGTTTTCACTATTTTTACAATTTTATTAATTCCAACAAGTATAATAGCTTGAATAAGTTAGAATAAGGTAAACTAGGTTAGTACAATCCTATGAGGACACATATAGTGGAGTTCCATCACAAGTTTACACACCTTGGTCGATAATTTAATGTAGGTTTGCAACGTTAAGAGGATTGTTCAATTTGGTACATCCCTGAATTGTGTAAAATTTACCAAGTCCATAACACATTATTTTTCCTCTACATTAGCCTTGCATTAAAATTTTAAATGAAAGTGAAAAATCCCCATAAAGGGGTCGGCCAAACTTAGGGAAAAAAAGCAACCCTAAACTCAACCCGCGGCCAAACACTTCATTTTCACTTGTAACTTTGCATTCACCATTGCTTTCTCCACACCGCCAAGGGTTTGATGCTCGAGTTTTCATGGAGGTTTCAACTAGAGTCAACCAATTATTCCATTTCTGTAATTGGTAATGAGATTGTGAAATTATTCCTTAAGAGGATTAAGCAACAAATTAAAAAAATGACTACACCAAAGAGATAATAAAATAGTCAACCAAATATTGATAGAGAATCCCCATAGAACCTAAGTTCAATCTCATGAAATCCTTCTAATAATGCTTGATTGATACTTACAACACCATCTTAACCATATGGTATAGGCTAGAATTTTTCCATTTCTGTAATTGGTAATGAGATTGTAAAATTATTCCTTAAGAGGATTAAGCAACAAATTAAAAAATGACTACACCAAAGAGATAATAAAATAGTCAACCAAATATTGATAGAGAATCCCCATAGAACCTAAGTTCTCAACAATTTCACTATTAAGGTATACCAAAGATAATAGAGTAATGGCGTGTATGACTCTAATACTAAATGTATTCAAAGGTCACATAACTAAGTATAATAAGAAAATATTATATGTCATTTTTCACTATTTGTTTGCATGCATTTTTCATGAGAAATCGACAAAACAAGCTTGGGTAAGCGTCTATGTCTACATTAAATCTTCTTTTCTTTCAATATCTGTGGAAAATAATGTTGTCGCAAGCTCTTTTTTGCGTCGAAATGATGAATATGTTTTATTTCTCTATGTACATCTATTCACACTCAAACTTTATGATGAAAGCTTTCTATTCTCTGTATCTTTCTCTGCTAGAAATGATGAAACCCATTTCTTGCTTTTAAAAAAAGTGTTGAGGTTTATATGCAAGCCATGTTTCCATTTCTGCATTTCTCTTTCAATAACATGTACTAAGCTTTCAATTTTTGCAAGTATATGAGCTTTACTTACAGGAATTTCATTTTTATAAGCACCTTCGACAAGAAATCAAGGGTTTCACCATGCTCTATTTCAGGCCTTCTTTACTATCATAGCCAAGCCTCCTTGATATGTCTGGCCCTTGCATAAAAGCACACATTCCTTATTCTTTTGCTCAGCCCTTTGAGTTTCACATTCATTTTTTGTAGACTGTTGCTAACCTTTCATTGCTCTTTCCATTATCAACTAGGATTGCACCCTAGCTAAGCCTAGACTTAGCTAATCCTGTTGAAACATTAGATTACTTTAGGTTGTGGGTACCCTATAGTGAAGATAGACCTCCAAATTATGGGCAGGTTCCCCTTTTGATTTTCTAAGGAATTAATGATTATGCAGGAAAAGGGATAAAAGGCTTTAAAATGAATGGTAAAAACTAAACTTAAAAGGATGGTGATGCAC
Organism: Sequoia sempervirens; assembly: GCA_007258455.2. Lineage (NCBI taxonomy): Eukaryota > Viridiplantae > Streptophyta > Pinopsida > Cupressales > Cupressaceae > Sequoia > Sequoia sempervirens. The sequence goes on from VDFB02017811.1 coordinate 173,556, forward strand.
CTAAATGATGATGAAAATTCAATTTGATTCACAAGGACCTTTCAATGTTTCTATTTGCATGACCAAATTCGAATAGCTCAACCACATAAATGATTCACACAAAGGCTTGAAAATTTTACCCTTTTTGAAGGAAAAGCAATGTTTTCATAGCTAGAATGATAAAATGAATCACATGCACAACGTATAACTTGTGAAATTAAACTTAATTGTGTACATATACCTATGAGTGAGACAGAAAAATAAAGGTTTTCAGATTTAAAGACAATAAATTTCTTATCAAATTAGACATAAAAAATGACACCTGAAATATGGAAGGAAAATACTTGATATTATTGGAAGGCCAAAAGGAATCCTTCTGCAAAAGTGAAATACAATATTGAAAACTATTGAATCAATACTCTAAAAAATCAAGCTACAAGACTTTTCCGACTCTCTGCAATGGACATCAGAGTTGAAAGTAAGAATTGAGAAAAAACATAGGTTTTTCCTCCTATATACAAAGATGACTCCAATGAGTCAGATCGAGTTAACTGAAGTCAAGTCAACATAAAAAAAACTCTCCAAGAATCTCTCCCATGAGTAAAAGAGAAAAACCCCTAAAAGAGGAGTCAAAACTAATGTAAATTGAGCAAAAATAGCTTGAAACTCCCCTTTACCATCAATTTGACCCAAGTGGACTTCAAACTCAACCATCTAACTAAAAATCAGGCATAAATGCTCTAGTTCAACTCTACATCTTCAAATTTTGCATGATTTGGAACTGGGGTGAACAATCTGAATAAATATTAAAGCATTCAGTTAAGGATCACTCTAACTTGTGTTATAGATTTTCCTTTATTTTACATCTTTATGGCATTAATTAAAGCAATTTATAATTTGATTGCTCTAATAATGTTTACATTCTCATTTCATTTCAATTCATACAAAATTATGCAAGAATAAAGGGGACGACCTTGTGTTTGAAATCCATGCAAGAGTATACAAAGGCACTTAACATAAGCCAAGGTATTAGCCTTGCATAAAAAGTTTAAATGAAAGTGAGAAAAACCCATAAAGGGGTCGGCCAAACTTAGGGGAAAAAAGCAACCCTAAACTCAACCTACAACCAAACACTTCATTTTCACTTGTAACTTTACATTCACTATTGCTTTCTCCACACCACCAAGGGTTTGATGGTTGAGTTTTTCATGGAGGTTTCAATTGGAGTTTGCATGCATTTTTCATGAGAAATCGACAAAACGAGCTTGGGTAAGATCTCTGTCTGCATAACATATGCTTTTCTTTCAATATTTGTGGAAAATAATGTTGTCACAAGCTCTTTTTGTGTAGAAATGATGAATATGTTTTGTTTCTCTCTGTACATCTATTCACACTTTGACTTTATGATGAAAGCTTTCTATTCTTTGTATATTTCTCTACTAGAAATGATGAAACCCATGTCTTGCTTTTAAAAAACTTTGGAAGTGTTGAGGTTTATATCCAAGTCGTGTTTCCATTTTTGCATTTCTCTTTCAATAACATGTACTGAGCTTTCAAATTTTGCAAGTATATGAACTTTACTTACAAGAATTTGGTTTTTCTAATCACCTTCAAGAGGAAATCAAGGGTTTCACCATGCTCTATTTTGGGTCTTCTTTACTATCATAGTCGAGCCTCCTTGATATGCCTGACCCTTGCATAAAAGCACACATTCCTTGTTCTTCTACTCGGCCCTTTGAGTTTCACATTCATTTTCTATAGACTATCACTAACCTTTCATTTCTCTTTCTAGTTTTATTCCAAGAATTTTCATCATGCATAAAAACCATCGTACATTTCAACAATTGACACCATTGTATATTATCATATAGTGTAAATGATTAGTGAGTTTTTATGTTGCATTCTAACCTTTAATGAAATAAACCAAACCATTCTTCTAGTTTTCATAAATAGTCTCCCCTTTGACATGAGGCTTTGTCGAGGCTTGTAGAGTCAGATTATATTCAATCATCAACTAAAACTATCCTATCACTAAAATCAATAAAAAATCTTTGGTATAAAGGTCATGTTCTGAGCAGATTGTTTTTCTTCATTTTTGCATAGATTGGTTGCTAAGGTCCATCATATATAGACTATTGACATTAGGTTTTTAATGAACCTCAAACATCATTGTCCCTTCTCAAGTAACAGTGGATTTATTGCCCCATGATTCTTGCTCTTATAGACCTTGCCATATTTTTTGCCTTCATATAACACACTATTATCATATCTAAGATTTGCCATTCTAGGTCGTGGAAGCTAAATTCTTCTTCCTCACTTGAAACATCTACAAATTCTTGCTTCTATTTGGGATGATCATATTTAGATTTCAGCTCCAAATCTAGGTTCTTGTTATCATGTAATGAGCACAATCCTTTCATTTCTCCTTGTAGCTATCTTTTAAGTGCTTTGATGTGACCCTCCTTTGAATAGTCTTTGTGAATGTGATTCTATACATAGAATCACTACTTCTTTACTCATTATAGTTCCATTGAACAAGTACTTGTCATCTGTGATAGTGAACCCATTAACTCACTACTATGAGTGATGAGTACTTTCTCATTGTAAATAAGTGTAGTGAATTTACACTCTTATCCCTCTCAAAAAGCCAAGAGGGTAGCATGTTGGGCTCAACCCTTGTGGGAGCCCATTTTCCTCCACATGTTGTGATGTTAGACAAGATGAAACATGTAATGATAAATGAACCTGTAGCTGCATAGTGAACAAACAAGTTGATAAAATAATGAATCCAAAATCTTCCAATAATGATTTGAATCTTTTGCTCCTGAATGTTTGTGAAATCTACATATTTGATCAAATGTTTCATAGGAGTAGATTATATATTTGTTGATGTATGCATATGAAGAGAAATTTGATTTTGAGCTCTAACACAATCTATTTCTACATGTATCTCTGGAGCAACCAACGAAGGAGCTGGAGCTGAAACTGAAGACACAACTAACAACCTTGTGATTCATCATTCAGGAAATGACGAATCAAATTTCCTTTCATGTTCTTTACCTCTTCAGTTGTATAGTTTTCTCTTTTATGTTGTATTAGATCACTCATTCCCACGGCTTGTGTGGGACATTTGAGCATATTTCTTTGTAAAATAAATAAAGACAACAATACTATGCAAATTTGTGTAATTTTCTATTGTAAAGAACATTTACATAATAAAACTAAACTTCATTTGAAAGCATCTTTTGTGGAATGTCAAAAATTTAGCAGAAATTTGTATGTACCTTTTTCCTTCTAACTACAAATACTTGCTCCAACTCTACGTGATTGACTTGTAAGAAAAAATTATATAACAAGTAGCTTATTAATGACAACATAATGCAACTAATTAAAACATCATCAAAGACAACATCAACTCAATACTAACTTCTCACACTCTTGCAACAATCTCCTACTCATACAGTTGACACCAATTACAAAACCAAAGCTTGTTGACATTAGTGACAACAAAACTATACATACTTGCAACAAGTCTAAGGTTTTCACCAAGCCAAAATCTACCAACATCTCACCCATTAATTTAACCCTCTCTTGGTCTCTCTCACATCCCACCTTAGAAGATTTCTTTGGAGGTCCCTTTTTAAGGGTCTTTTGTTGTAAACCCAAGGCATGTATAACCCCACTATGTTTCCCAAAATCCAAAGATACTTCCAACTGAGAAGGAATAGAAATCACCAAGGCTCCATCACCCTTAAGAGCCAAAGACTCTCCAAGAATTGAGGAATCCTACAATTGGGGAGGTACATTTGTTTCCATTTGACCATCCTACAAATCTACTAAAGATAGATTATGATTAACATTCTCTCTATACTGTAACAAAACCACTTCCAAGGAACCAACATAGGAGGGAAGCTCTACTAGGATACCCTCTTCCTCAACTAAATCCTCCAAAGCATCAAACTAGTTAAAGATCCCATCATTATGTCTATCCTTGAGAGTTCTCTTCTGACCTCTCCCTCTATCAAGTAGGGCTTAACAGGAACAAAGCCCTCCTTATCCACAACCCCCTCAACCATAGGAGCCTTCCCTTTATCTCTCTTAGGAGCAGAGTTGGTGGGAGTATTAGTAGCAGCCATTGCCTAATTGAATCGAGGGCACTTCCTTTGTAGATGTTCGTATTAATGGTAAATACAACATCTAAAAGGAAGGGTTTTGTAGTCAAGATGTTGAATCCCAGAAGAGGGCCACTGCATATTTCCAAAGAATCTAACAAAGGATTATTTAAATCAATCTCAACACAGGTTCAAGCATAAGAGATTACCTTTCTATCTAGAGTTTGTTGAGCTAGATCAATTGGTTTGCTAAGAAAAAGAGTAATCATATGCAAAACGCCACTTCTCCAAAAATCTAGCAGACGTCGAGGAAGGAAAAACTAGACGGGTACCCTCGTAGGAAGATCCTTAGCCGAATTGAACCCCACATATCGATTTGATTATTAAAATAGAGCCCACCCTCAAACATTTTATGTCTTTCTTCCATGCATGTAAACATAGCCAAAAAGTAATTATTAGCAGCCAACATTACCTCCATATCACCTTTAGGGTTCCAAGTTTGTCAAGCCCAAGATTCAAGAACTAGCAAAGAAATTCAAAGACCCATGAATTTACAAATGAGAGCATGATTGCTCAAATAGCTAACATCCTCTAAGATAAACTCTGATTGAATCACCAAGACAGGGCGATCTTGACTACGCTCCAAATAGTTGTTCGCTTTCTTGATTCTAGGGAAGCCTTTCTTAGAAGGAGAACCAACACTAGATGGAAATTTATTTAGATTCTCCATAAAATTTGCATGTAAAGAGGAAGAATCTGCACATGATCCATACCACTAGAAACCACCAAACTCAGAGAAGCACCCCATTTTTCCATTATAAAAACTTGGTCAAAAGGCCAAAGGCCCCACATCCAACTAAGAAAGTTGAAGCACCCCCAAAGCCCAACAATAAAACTTGAGCAGATCAAATACACATAAGAGAAAAAACCCTCAAGTGAGGAACCTCTTAGTGCCACAAAATCAACAACAACATGAAGAAATCTACAAAAAGAAAAGAAAAGTTGCGGCCTACAAACTCCATGTATCCTCCACACATAAGGAAAAATTTGCAAAATAAGAAGAATAGTGGCCCTTCCACAGAGCACCCACTACAACAGCAACACCTCCTAGACAACACCTCACACACCTAACACAAACACCCCATGCCCTAATGCACATGCACACTACACAAAAAAATCAAGCATAGTGAGGGCATGCAGCCCTTAGTTGCACTACGCCAAGACACCTGACCGCAACTTCATTCCAAATACTATTATTTGCAATCACTCTTTCATAGTCTTCCAATTATGAGATTTATCATTATCAAACATTTAAAAATAAAATATTTTATTTTTCCTAATTAAATTAATTTTCACAAACAAAACAACCATAACACAGTTATTATTTAAATCATAACACATAATAGGCAATGAAGTATTCATGATAACACAATGCATAACATAATCATTCACAATGCAAGATGAATGCAACTACGTGATTGTGTGTGTAGGATTTCCATCATGGCAACTATTGCCTAGCGGCTAGGTAATCTTTACATTAGCCATGTTCTCGCCTTCAACCTATTCTTGCACTTATTTGTACTCAATATCTCATCAATAGGTTAGCTCATAAAACCATAATAAATAATCAAAATTTTCATATCATAATAATGTTAGGAAATGAGGTGTCTCAACCTTGCTGCATATTTCCCATAATAGTTATTTTCATTTAATATTTTCCTACAGTTGTTACACATTGTTGATGCTTTGAAAATTGGTTTATTAGGTGTCATAAGATGCCCATATAGTAGTATATTATGAAAGGCCTATTTTTAGGCATATTATGAAAAAAATTATGACATCTATAAGGGTCAAAAATAGGGGTTTTCATTTTGGACGTGAGAGCTTATTTTTAGACTGGAATCTTGCTAAATAAGCCAAGCACATGGTTTTGTAAACCACTGGTGGTTTCTTGTATTGCTGGAGGTCTATAAATTGAAGGCTTGAAGAGTAGTTTTACATATTGAGTTTGTAGGTATTGTTATGCTCTTGGAATGCTACCAGAATTCTTCCAGAGTTGTTAATTGGTGATACTCCTATAAAAGACTTGCTCTGCAAGTGTATGTAATCTTGTTGTTGGATTTGCAATACATTGAGCAGGCTTTGGAGTGGGGTTTTTCTTCCGAAAGGGTTTTCCCCACGTATATCTGGTGTTTTGTGTTTCACTGTTTATTCCATGTTTTGAATGTGCTGATTTTCTGTAACTGCTTGATCAAGTTTTAAAATTTTGCATGTAATCTCTTCTCAAGATTGGCATAGGAAATTATTTCCGCTACTCTAATTTCCTTACAAGTGGTATCAAAGCTTGATCACCTTTGGTTTCAGTTGTGGGTTTGTTGGGTTTTTTGAGCTAATCAAGGTTTTGAGTGGGAGCTTGTGCAGAGGATACTTTGTGATCTTGTTGCAGATATATTTTTTGAATGGCGAGCATATCTAGGAGGATTGAGGTAGAGAAGTTTTCCGGTACGAACTTTGAAATGTAGAAGCTGAAAATGGAAGATTTGTTGATTGATTGAGATCTATGGGATGTAGTGGATGCAAATGTCCAGAGGCCTACAGATGCGGCTTTGGCTGCAAAATATGATGTAATGGATAGAAAAGCAAAAGGTCTCATTAGAATGTGTTTTGCAGATTCAATCCTGATAAATGTCCATGAAGAACCCACTTCGAAGGATCTTTGGAAGAAGTTGGGTGAGATATACCAAGCCAAATCTCTAGTAAATAAGATTTTCTTGAGGAAGAAGTTGTATTCCTTGAGAATGGAAGAAGGTGGATGAATTTATGAGCATCTCGAAACATTCAATATGCTGGTGACTCAGTTGACCTCAATTAGGGTTAAGATGGATGAAGAAGAAAGGTGCCAAACTTTGTTGTGTTCACTTCCAGACTCATGGGACAGCCTTGTCATGGCCATTGGGAGCACTTCTGTCATCTTGAAGATGGAGGATGTTGTTGGTTCTCTACTCTCCGAAGAGATGAGAAGGAAGGTCTCTCTGAATGCCAAAGAGGATTTGAGTGTTCGAGGAAGACAAAAAGAATGAGGCAAAGATGAGAAGCAGTGTGGCCGTTCTAAGTCCAAAAATAAGGGGAGATCAAAATCTCCTAGTAAGTCCAAGGTAAAATGCTGGAACTGTGGAAAACCCAGACACTTCCGAAAGGACTATAAAGAAGAGAAGAAAAAGAAGAAGAAGAAGCAAGATTCTAATTCTGAGTCTGAAAAGGAAGATGGAGATGCCTTTATTGCAGCCTTGGCCACTCATGCAGGTGATAATGTATGGTTGATAGATTCAGGTGCATCTTTCCACATGACTCCTAACAAAAACTGGTTTAGTAAGTATGAAAATTATGACGGTGGTAAGGTGTATTTGGGTGATGATTCTTTCCTTGATATTGTTGGCCGTGGTAGTATTCATGTGAAGTTTACTGATGGTAGAGTTAGACAATTTGATGGTGTCTTGCATATCCCAGGACTAGCAAGAAATTTATTATCTGTTAGCAAGCTAATAGATGTGGGTGTGCATGTACAATTTTCTGAAGCAGGTGTGAAAATGGTGAGAGGTGCTATGGTGATAGCAAGAGGAAGCAGATTGGGTACATTGTACCAGCTCGATGCATGCACAGTTGAGTGCAATAGCACTTCTGATAAGATTAATCCAGAAACTACTTCGGTGAAAAAAGAGAAGGTTTCCTCTTCTGCAGATGGTCGTGGCTTTTGGGTACCCAAGGGTGCTCTATCTATTGAATCTAAGTTTCCTACAGAGAAGAACATGTTATGGTACCAAAGGCTTGGCCACATTGGAGAGAAGGGTTTAAAAGCCCTGAAAATAAGAACCTCGTTGAGGGGTTGAATGATTGCAATCTAGAGTTTGATTTCTATGAACATTGTATTTATGGTAAACAAAACCGCATTTAGTTTTACTCATATTCTCATAAGTCTTCATGTATCTTGGATCTGATTCACTCTGACATGTATTTGGTCCTGTTGATGTTTCTTCTATTGGTAAATCAGTTTACTATGTTACTTTCATTGATGATTTTAGTAGGAGAACATGGGTATATTTTTTAAAGAGTAAATATGAAGTTTTTCAGTCATTTTAAGGAGTTCAAGGCTATGGTAGAAACTCATACTAGGAAAGAAAATTAAATGTTTGAGAACTGACAATGGTGATGAATACTGTTCTACAGACTTTGACATATTTTGTACAGATTGTAGGATTAAAAGACAAAAGATAACTCCATATTCTCCGCAGCAGAATGGAGTTGCAGAAAGAATGAACAGAACGTTGATGGAGAAGGCTCAGAGTATGTTGAGTGGAGCTGATCTAGAACAAAAAAATTTGGGCTGAAGCTGTTGCCACTGCTTGTTATTTGATAAATAGATCTCCTACATCAACGCTTATTGATAAAACGCCAATGGAGGCGTGGTTGGGGAAAAAGCCTACACTTAGACATCTGAGAGTTTTTGGTTGTGAGGCATATGCACATGTGCCTAAGGAGAAGAGAACAAAATTGGACTCTAAGGCTGTCAAATGTATCTTCATCGGCTACAACTATGGTGTGAAAGGATAGAAGCTTTGGGACCCTATTGCACAAAAGGTAATTTATTCAAGAAGTGTTATTTTTAGAGAGACTAAATCTTCTCCTGTTAATTTTCAGCCAGAACAACATAAAGAAATTGAACAGGAAAAGGATGTGGTTCAAATTCCTTCTATGCCTGAGGAAGTTGAAACGATACCCCAAAATAGACAAGAAGTTGAGGAGAGCTCATCAAGCTCTGAAGAGGAGGAAGAAGTGGAAGAACCTCCACCTCAACTTGTTCGAAGGTCTACAAAGCAAAGGCAACCACCTCAAAGGTATGGGTATTCACCTGATGATTGGAAGTGTATATTTTCTTTGAGTACTAATGTTTATGAACCGAGATCTATGCAAGAGGCATTGGATATGAATGATGCAGAGTCCTGGAAATTAGCCATGGATGAAGAGATGGTAGCTCTTAAAAGGCATGAAACATGGGACCTTGTACCATTGCCCGAAGGTCAAAAATCTGTTGGATGTAAATGGGTGTTTAAGAAAAAGATTGGTTCATATGGAAATGTTGAAAAGTATAAGGCACGGTTGGTTGCGAAGGGATACTCTCCGGTTGAGGGTATTGACTATGGTGAGATTTTTTCTCCTGTTGCTAAAATGACATCCATTCGATTTTTATTATCTATTGCAGCAACTTATGATCTAGAGGTGGAACAAATGGATGTGAAAACTGTGTTCCTTCATGGTGATTTGGAGGAAGAAATTTATATGACACAACCAGAGCACTACATGGTAAAAGGTAAAAGCAAGTTGGTATGTAAGTTAAAGAAATCTCTGTATGGCCTTAAACAAAGTCCTAGGATGTGGTACTAAAAGTTTGATACATATGTATTGAGTTTGGGATTTGTGCGATCTAAATCTGATCACTGTGTATATTTTAAATTTGATGGTGATTATTTCTTGGTAATTGCTTTATATGTTGATGGCATGCTGTTTATTGGGAAAGGCAAAGGTTTGATTGCAGAATTGAAATCTCAACTCTCTATGAAATTTGAAATGAAAGATTTTGGTGCAGCAAAACACATACTTGGGATGGAGATTAGAAGAGATTGTGAGAACAGAAAGCTATGGCTTAGCCAAGGTAAGTATGTTTGTTCAGTTTTGCAAAGGTTTAACATACATGATTGTAAACCACTTTGTGTTCTTGTTGGATTGGGAACGAAGCTCTCTATTTCACAATGTCCAACATCCCCATCAGAGATGGAAGACATGAGCAGAGTTCCTTACCAGAGTGCAGTAGGAAGCTTAATGTATGCTATGGTTTGTACAAGATTAGACATTTCCCAAGTAGTGGGAGTTCTTTCTTGTTTTATGTCTAATCCTGGAAGAGTGCATTGGGATGCAGTTAGAGGGTCTTTAGATATTTGTGGGGTACAACAGAGTACTCTATATGTTTTCATGGTATAGGAGATCAACATTCCCTGAGTATTCATGGTTTTGTGGATTCAGATTGGGCTGGTGATGTCGATAGCAGAAGGTCCACTAGTGCATATGTGTTTACTCTTAATGGTGGTGCAATCAGTTGGATGAGCAAGCGACAGGCTATGGTCACTTTGTCCACTATTGAGGCTGAGTATATGGAAGCTACTCATGCCTGTAAAGAAGCCATTCGGCTGAAGCGCTTGTGTTCAGATATTGGATTGAAACAGGGTGCAGTTACAGTTTATTGTGATAGTCAGAGTGCAATCTGCCTTGCAAGGAACCCAACTTTTCATGCCAGGACCAAACACATTGATGTTCAGTATCACTTTGTGAGAGATATGGTCGAGGATGGCAAGGTGAAGCTGGAAAAGGTAGAGACAATGGCGAATGTTGCAGATGCATTAACTAAGCCCATGAGCACAGTGAAATTTAGGTGGTGTTCCGAGTCTATGGGCCTTTTGGCCCCTAGCAATTGATCCATGATGTTGTTTTTCCCTTGTCCCTTGCAAGGTATTTGACAAGTGGGAGAATGTTGGGAAATGAGGTGTCTCAACCTTGTTGCATATTTCCCATAATAGTTATTTTCATTTAATATTTTCCTACAGCTGTTACACATTGTTGATGCTTTGAAAATTGGTTTATTAGGTGTCATAAGATGCCCACATAGTGGTATATTATGAAAGGCCTATTTTTAGGCATATTATGACAAAATTTATGACATCTGTAAGGGTCAAAAATAGGGGTTTTCATTTTGGACGTGAGAGCTTATTTTTAGACTAGAATCTTGCTGAAGAAGCCAAGCACATGGTTTTGTAAACCACTGGTGGTTTCTTGTATTGCTGGAGGTCTATAAATTGAAGGCTTGAAGAGTAGTTTTACATATTGAGTTTGTAGGTATTGTTATGCTGCTGGAATGCTACCAAAATTCTTCCAGAGTTGTTAACTGGTGATACTCCTATAAAAGACTTGCTCTGCAAGTGTATGTAATCTTGTTGTTGGATTTGAAATACATTGAGCAGGCTTTGGAGTGGGGTTTTTCTCCCGAAAGAGTTTTCCCCACGTATATTTGGTGTTTTGTGTTTCACTGTTTATTCCATGTTTTGAATTTGCTGATTTTCTATAACTGCTTGATCAAGTTTTTAAATTTTGCATAATCTCTTCTCAAGATTGGCGTAAGAAATTGTTTCCGCTACTCTAATTTCCTTACAAATAATTCATCATTATTTTAATCACAATAGCATGCATTTTAAAGATAGCATCTACTTTATCATTCATGAAAACACATTAATCTATGCTTCAAACACATATTATCCAATGGTCTCATCCAAATCCATTTATTATCAAATAAAATTTATGCAAGCAAAATCAAGATGCGACACTCTCTTATGGGAGAGAATTTTTTCTCACAAGGGGTTTTGTCTTTCTCATACTTTAGAGAACATCTCGTGTTTTCTCTCTTTTGGAGAGAAGAATTTTCTTATGGATTTTTTTAAAAAAAATTTCATTCAAGTGAAAGATTATTTTGTACATGGGTACCTCAACAAACCTTGTAGATAGGACTCATCATTGCATGATATTTGTATGCTTTCTCATTCTCCCTAAGTTGTACTTATGATGGGGTGTTGGTGTGAATGGGGTACCTTTTCACATCAAATTAATTAATTTGACTTAGGAAATTTACTTTTTGTGCCTCAAGTCATAATATTAAGATACACACCATAATATTATGTTGTCTTATGACTCACCCTTACCTATATATACAACACCTTCTCATTATAATATAATAATGTAATTCATATTGTATATTTACATACTTTGATAGAATATAATTATTCTCTTATGTAGAGTCTCTCTTGTGCTTTTATTAAAGCTCCTTAATATTGGGTGGTTATCTCCATAACCAAATCTTGAATGCTATAGAGTAATGTATAACTCTTACACTTAGTAGTGTGAATGACCTCCTAATCAAGGGAAGTTACCCTATTTGACTCTTGGGTGATCCCACAATATAGTGGTTTACAATTTTTGGCCAAACTGGACACTGAAATTAATATTTTTAACTAAATCTTCACATTCGGGCACCTATAGCAGCTAAACTGTGGGGAATTTGATGATGATGCAAACTAGAGTCTCATCACATTTTGTTTGTAGATTCTTTTTTTTTTCAAAATTTTGGAATTAGATTGCCTTCTTTTTCCATCTCGAAAACTAGTTTTTTAGAAATCAACATTTTTTAAAAAGTGGCGCTTTATATACGTATAATTTTTTCCATGAAGGGATAAAAATTCTAATTCTTTCAATTTAGATTTGTAACTCCGATATCTAGTGCTTCCTTGGTTAGATAGTTTTTTTGATATTTTTTCTTTAATCAAGTTTTGAAGTCAAACCAATTACAATTAGGACATAAGTATAGCGCGTAATTTTTTTTGTATATATAGAAATTCATTTTTTGTTGGATCAAGGACTTCAATATCTAGTGCACTCATATTTTTTAAATTTTTTTTTATAATCTACTATTTTTCCACATGTGGAACAAAGACCTTCATTTTAGATGAAAATCTATGTTTAATAAAACTAAAAAACAAATACATAATAAAACCAAAACATATTGAAATTATATTCGTTGGATAGCTCGTTTTGAGAACTACCTAATTCCAGTTGGGTTTGTGAAGACTCCTCCATTTCATCCTCAACCCGAGCTTCAAAGCGTAAAAATTTAGGTTTTTTGTGTGTTTTAGGGGGAGAATGAGGAATAAGGGGGGTTTGTAGGAACCCTTAGGGGTTTGAGCGAACCCCCTTCAATATGCATTTTTCTTTTGATTTTTGGGCGGGAGATGTGGGCCCAGTAATTAATGGGTTTGCTCAAGCCCTAGTTCGGTCGAAGCCCTCTTTGGTTCAGTTGAACTTGTAGGTTCATTTGAACCCCTAAAACCAATTTTTTTGCCATGGGGTCATTTTTTCTCAGTTTTTCTTCCTCCATCAAATTGTAAACCACTATTGTGGCTTCACCCTCTTATAATGTTTCTATAAAGGAATGTTCAAATTCAACTATAGGAAGATTAGAGGAAGGTGCTAATGCTACTCTTACTAGTTGGAAGCATGTTGAGAATGGTAGGGATCTACTAAGTGGTGGGTGAGATAAACTTGGTGGGAAAAACCCTTTACTCCTCCACTATAATTGTGTTTTTGATCAAGTAAGCAACATTTATAGGGCACTAAACCCAAACACAAAAGGCCCCAAAGGAAGAGAGTCTAAAACAAAAAGGAAACTAGGGTCATAGTCCATAAACAAACCAATGACAACAAACTAACAACAATGTCTCAATAGAGTGATTTTCCGAAATTAAAAACTAACAAGAAGAAAATCCTACTTAGGAAGATTTTCCCAATCCTCCATGAAGAACTTAAAGACATCCTACTTCTAGTGGCTAGAATTGGGATCAATAGTCTTCTCATTCCTTTTTATCTCCTCTTGTAGGATAGAACCAAGAGTTACAAAAGAGTGATGAATGAGTTTTAGGGTAAAACATGAGAGATAATTAAGTTTCCTCTCCAAGTTTTTGACCCTAGTTGATAGTGCCATGAAATCTTGGGAATTCTTCTCATAATTGGGGAATTTGTCTTTATTATGTTTGTTAGTAGGGATGCATTCCTCCGGTCCTTAAAGTATGTCATTGAACTCAGGAAACAAGCTTAAGCCATCAACATCCTCCTCAACTTCCTCCACATCATCATCATTGCTGCTATTATCTTCTTCCTTAACCTATTTAGATTCATCAATAGAAATCTCATCCACAGTTATGTTAGAGGCATGTTTTTTAGCTAACCTATCGAATCTCCACACACTAGGTTTAGTGTAGTCAACATTAGTAGATAGGTCGGGTTATTTTTAACTCTCTTCTTTGTTTATGTTTTATTGTTATCATCAATCTCCTCCTCATCAAAAGTGGCTTCTTCCATAAAGAAGTTTGTAGTTGTTTTCTTTTTATTTTTGCTAGGTGACTCTTTCACAATTATATTTTTTTTGGGTTTTAGAAGGTTTGGGTTGCATAATTGGGGACTTTGAAGGAGGTTTGGCAGCTTCATCATTACGAGGGTTCGGGGGGTTTTCAAAAAGAGAAGGAACAATAAAGGGTTCTTCAACCAGGAATGCCCTAATGGACTTGGGAGGACATAGAGCAAGATGGGAATGATATAGTTTGAGGATGAGCCCCTGGTGGAGTAGAATGGGTTGTTTGTCTAGATTTTTTGTAGTCATATCAATAGCCTCTTTCCTAGATAACTCAAGTGAGGATAGTAGATAAAAGGGAAAGTTGATTAGCACCCTATTTCTAAAATGGTTTAGAAGAGGGAGGTGATAGAAGTAGTAGCATTTTAAATGACTCTCAAGATTGATGTATTTCATTAAAGTGAAGCATACCTTATCCCACTGGTCGAGGAGTTTGTCATAGTCGTAACCCGCATGCAACTTAACAAGGGTTTCACCTTCTTTGAAAAGAAATACATATTCTTCAAACCTTGCATCTTCTATGCTTTTTCAACTTCTACCCATTGCATGTCAAACTTGTGACTTGCGCTATAACCTCTTTATTAACTTCAAAATATATCTTTGGAACATAATTATTATTTCCTTTTTATTCTATTTAACATATAAGTTGACAGTTATCTTCTTAATAAATTTGTACTTTTATTATATTATGATTTTTTAAAAATTTAAATCCATATAACTTTTTATTTTTTATTTTTAACTTTATCAAACTAATTTTAAAACATAATTCCACAAGTTACTCATATTTATTAAAAAAATTATATACCTTTAACTTATATTATCTTTGCATAAATTAAAAAACAAGGAAGCCCATGCCTAAGATCTATACTTACACAAATCAATATGCCAACGTGCTTCATATTTATTTTTAATAAGTTAATGTGTAAGTTTTGGCATCCAAAAAATTCATTGCTAGCAATTCACCACTATGGAA
>VDFB02017812.1:0-26399 GCA_007258455.2 Sequoia sempervirens
AATATAGAGGATTACTTTGAGGACATTCCACTCCTCTTTGTTGACAACCACATCAACGTTGTTGGCCCACCTTCTTCATCTCCTTTGTAGCTTACTCCAGCTCTGTCTTCACAAGATCTTGGATCGCCATCATTGCTTTCTGACAAGTGGACATGTGAGCAGTTTGCAGAGGAACACATCTAGATTTGGATTCCAGTAGCACCCATTTTTTTGGATTGGCTTCTCCAATCACCAATGGATCCTTTTCTTCCTAAGGGGAGAAATGTTGTTTGCAGATAGTGGATCATATTTTGTCTTCAAGCGTTCATCATTGGCACGGGAGCTCTTTCATTATGGGGGGATTCATATCTTCTTTTCTTATATTCTCTCTATATTTGTGGGGGGATTTCATATGTAAATGGGTACCTAAAATGGCCTTGATGCCAGGACCCATCTTTGTTGCCTCTATAGGCATTTTTCTCCTTAGTTAGGTTTAAGGGGGGTTTTGTTCCCACAGGGTTTTCCCTCTTTCCTTTATTATGTCTCCTTAGTTAGACTTAAGGGGGGGTGTTGTGTTAGTTTTCCTCTGTTAATAACGGACCACATGATTCATGTAGTAACTATAAGCTAACTAAGCACAACACAAATTTTTGTTTATTTCTCTTAGTGAATGGTAGTCGGTGTTTTTCATGCAGCATGCTAACTAAAGCCAACATCAATCTACTCGCCGCAATTTGCTCGCCTTTCACTGTCTCTTATCACTGCTACGGTGGTTATAAAACTATGTATCTTTGCATTTGATTTTAAGTGTGAATGAGAATGAAATCGGTTAATGCAATTTCGTTTATCTGTGCTTGAGAATTTATTTCCTAGATCTGCAAGGAATTTTACAAAGTGCTGCAACTATGTTAGATTGCCAGAAGAATCAAACAGATTATTTAAACCTTTAAACTTCCTATTATGCTCAAGCGTTGTGGCTGAGACAGGTTGACGATGGAATCGGAGGGTTTATTTAAACCTCTACAATATTATATTTTGAGTACTACAGAAGTGACAGGTTGTTGATGTATCAGGGAGGCTATTCACACCTCTACAATCTTCTACGCTAAAGGGATGCTACTGTGACAGGTTGCCAAAGGTATCAGGGGGACATTATTAAAAACTTATACACTTCCCATCGGATTTTAATCACCCATACCCAGGCATAAGATCTGATTCACGTAATGCCTCAAGGAGATGTCAACTCAAGGGATGAGACACCATGAATGCAGAATGAGCATAAAATGGATTTTGAAAGGAAGCTCTCAAAAATTTTGAATTAAAGAAGCACTCTATAACACATTCCCAATATTGCAAGCTTTTCTTGTGTTCGATGTGCACTCAGTTACGCAGGTTTAGAGGATGAGGGTTGCACATACTTCACACATCAGCTGACCTTATTCCATTACCTATATAGATGATTATTTGGTGTGCATGGCTGACCTTCATTCTCGCCATGGCTACTTTGGAGACTACCCATCCCAAACATATTCTAAGATGCCAGTTAAACTTATGGTGCCTATGGAACATATATGAATACACTAATCGCTGCCACTTATGTTCATCTCTAGGATGTTTGTGTAGAAGCGGCAGGTGTAAAGATAGGTTCCACTACTACTACATAGAGGGGCGGTTTAAGACAATTTTTGAATAAATTGTCTTAATTTGAGACAAAAAAAAAATTGTGTATTGTCTCAAGTATTGTCTTAAAGCAAGTGTTTTAAAGTATTGTCTTAAAAATTGTCTCTATAAAGACAATATGAAATAGAAGTATTTTTGTCTCTTTAAAGACAATTTCACTTTTGTCTCTCTAGAGACAATATGTAAAAATGTATTAAAAAAATAAACAATTTATTTTAAATATTTTTATAGTGTGGTTTTCAACATTCAATGTTTTCAAATTCTTGATGTCTTTTGGTTGAATTTTTTATTTTTATTTTTCCAAATGCAATGGAAAATTATGATAGAAATTATCAATGATTTTGAAGTTGGAAGCAATGAACAGTTGTCGAATACGCAAAGCATAATGTTCATAAAAAAGCAAAGAAAATAATACATCATAATCTAAATTCATAAAGTTAATGCCAATAAGTACTTTTTTATTTATAGTTTATAAAACTACTCATACAATCATGGACAACACGTACATCATAACATGGTGTGAGAAAATGATTCATTTCTAGGAAAGAGTAAATGTTAATATTTTCCTAGAACCCAACGAAATATACTCAACTACCGGCATAACTCTTTTGAGCATGGCAAGGTAGCTTGACAAAGAGTTGACTCAATTTTCTAGACTGGACAATTTTGCTTCATAGTGGGAACTTTCTTCTTTTTACGTGCCTGTGTCTGGTCCTCTCAAAGGATAATAACCTTTCATTGCAACAATCCACTAAATCATGTACTTTGTTATTGATGAATGATAGGATTTCCAAATCGTCTTTGAGCATAACATAGCCTTTCGAGATTTTGATACAATTTTGGAGAGAGTTGAATTCTTCCTTTAAGATAATCAATAGGGCGAAAGCAAAATTTTCCTGCAAGCAAACAATATTAGATTTAACAAGTAAATCCATTTGCATTATTCGTTTAAAGAACTACAAATCCACAAGTCTCTACACATGAACTGAAAATAATAAATCAGCAAATCAAACCCCAAAATAATATCCACTTATATGTAGCCACTACATTGTGGTCATTTGATAGCCCAAAAGTCAAAATATGTGATCCCAAAACACTTTTACAAATATTTTCTTTCATATTAACTTACTGCTCAAGCTAGGCTGCAAACTGTGCAACTTTAAGTTGGAACTAGTTAGCTGTACTAGTAACTTCTCCACCTTGATAGAGCTCTGCAACTCGCTCAAACTATTCCAAAGCCAGTTCCAAATTTTCTTCAGCTTCATATATTTCACCAAATTCTTGTAGAAAACAATAGTGTAGAACACGAAATGAGTGGGCAGCAAATAATGTTATGGGAATGTCGAGTACATTAGCCTAATTAATCATAAACCAAATTAAATCAATAAACAAATCCATAAACTCTCAAGCAAAAATACTCAATGCATATATCAATGTAGTGTAGAACACATAACAACTCACCCAAGCAAAACCCATAAAACCAACTTTGTGGTTTCGGGTCCCTGTAAAACCCGTTTTACCCTTTTATCAAAAACAACTCACCCAAGCAAGGAATCAAATTTCAATCTCGCTAGACTTTTGAAAATAATAGTATATTTATTTATTATAAGACAATCAACTCTCAAGTTCTTAATTTTTTTATATTAAATAAATGTCAGTTACAAAGAGAAGAATGCAGTTAAAAACTACAAAGAAGAATAGAACATAATGACATAAAGATCAAGAAACAAGGACAACAAGACACCAAGTTACAACAATAAGAGCTACCAAAGTTGTAGTAACAAAACTAGAACAACAACAATATTTACATAGCAAAACTAGCACATACAGTTTGCTGCAAGTGTGCCTACTTTCTTACAAACACGAAATTGCAGTAGAAGAACTCTCAATTTCTTAGTTGCCTCTAGTATGTGTGGTTCTGCATTTCGTTAGATGTATGCAAACAATTAATAGAATTTACAATATTATCAGTGGGCATTCATCATTTATGAAGATAAATCTTCAAAGATATGATAAAAATTTTAGAATTCTAAATTAGAATTAGCTTGAAATTTCAAAAACAAAAAAGCCTCAAGACCTTCAATTTCCCTCCCACAATTTCCCTCCCATTGATCACACTAAAACCACCTGTGCAAGAATAAAATAGCACCCAAAATCTGTAGCATGAAGTAAGACATTATAAATTGTAGTAAATGAAGTTCATTGTGATATTGCTATCAGTATTCAACCATGTAGTTATATGAGTCAAACTCATTGACCCATATTTCATGAGTAGTGGTTCACAAGAACCCACCTCTCATGATAATGAATGGTCCACATAGCACTCATTGTTGTAAATGAAGTTCATATTTAATATTTATCATATAAGAAGCCACTATTTCTTTCCAACAGCTTGATAACTTCCAAGTACAAACAAATCTACAACTAAGGTCAGGCTAGAGTTGATATTCAGGTCAAATTTGGATAGCTTTCATGAACTTTTTTCAGTGTTTTTAACTTCAACGGTTACTCTAAAGCTTAATGTTCTCTTAGTTACTCAGAGCAGTCACTCTTGTATTTTCTAAAGCTCTTGCCTTAAATTTCTGAGACTCAATTCCTAGGAGAAGAAAACCACATTGCCTTCATTGTCTAATGAGCAAGCAAACTCTGTAAAAATTATTTTAGAACAAGTATGACTAAAATGGAAAAAACTAGAATAACAATGTACCCATTAATCCTGAAAGATTGTTATAGACAACATCGATTGATGCTTACTCAGATTCCTCACAAAAATAGAGAGATGCTCATAAAGCAGGTAGTTAGAGATGTATCGTAAGAGGCAAGAATAGGAGCAAGACAAACCATTAGCTTTTACCTCTTCCCAACCTAGTTTGAGAACAATACATCATGCATGCAAACTATGGAGAAGATGAATGGTTGATCCATAATTTTGAACAGGAGAATAAGGGTTACTATCAGTCTTAGCTAACCATACAGTTTTAAATAACTTTCTTTACCAAAGCTAATAATTGGTAAAGACCGGAGTTCAAAATGGCTATGTCAATCCAACTATCAATGCTCCTCAAAGAGGAGGGTTGGTTAAGCATTGTTAGTCACAAGAATATGAGAGATAATCCATTATGTTTTGTGATTGTGTAGCAGATTTGAGAATTTCTTCACATTTGCCACTTACCCATCAGCAAAAATGGAAAAGATTATCTTGCCAATAACATAAAAGGCAGTAGAGCTCTAAAAGAAAATATCAACCATACCTCAATGCATTCACTTCTAAGATCATATGATCTTGCTAAACGCCTGGAACTTCTAAAACAATTCTTCGGAAAGTGGCCTCTACCTAATAAATTCAAATCCCAATGTAAATAATAGCCACAAAGATACAAAGGTGAATGGAAAGACTTGTTTATATTTTTTAAATGAAAAATATTAAAGTGCCTTACCTTGTCAACTTTGACTACATTTTATCATTGAAAAACAATCACTGAAATAGAAAATCTTAATCATATATATTGTTACTGAAATGGATATGTATAATTATTTAAAGGAAAATTTTAATTCCTTCGCTCTATAAGGGAAGCAACAATGCAAATCTTGGAGAAAGCCATGACATATATATCCCTCTAAAACAAATTTGTAGGTGGTGATTGGAACTTCCCTCAAAAGTGTTTTGATAAGGAAGAATAAAAAAAAAAAATTAAACCAAATACCCAATCAAAATGTTTAAATGAAAGAATTAGAATTAGAATGGATTTTAACTTTTCTACTGATGCTTTGCTGAGGGACTAGAGAAGATAACCTATTGTAACATAACAGCTAGTCCAAGAGCCCAAAATGTTCATCATTCTAATCACTATCATCTCCTTATTTCCATCTGTATGGTAATTCTTTAAGAGGGAAAATGTTCTTCTAGATGCTATTCCTTCCTGCATCCATGTAATTGAATATTAAAACCACTTGCCCTGTATTAATCATGGTACTAATTATGTGCTCGACATTACTAGACTATTCTCTTACAGTTAGGGAGATGAGACCGCATATCAGTCATGCCTTTAAAGCAACCTTCAGATACTGTCCATGGAAGTCTAAGAGCTCAATGGATGAGGGATTTAAGCCTTTCTTCAACTGCCCCACTTGTTATTCTAGTTTCTAAGTGAGTCGATGTACCATGCTTTTATAAGAACCCATTGAAAAGAAAAGAGCATCATAGTGAAATAATTTAATTTCTTTATGTTTCTCCCAAAAAAATAGAAGCCTTTTCCTTTTAAATTCACCAAATATCAATAACATTATCCATTGATAAAACCCACAAGAAGGTTTGGGTGTTTTTTTTTCATACAATTTGTATTCCATGTTTCTCTGCATGCGTGCAAAACACCAGCAGGCTACCTAAAATGACAGATGTTAGTGGAGCAGTAGCAGATACCCAGAAAAGCTTAGAGTTTTTCTTGCTCTGTTACATCATAATACACATTTTACTTACATGAATAACAAAAGAGGTGAAATCAATCCCATAGATTACTTAAGAAAGTATAAATAGCTCACAATGTTCACAATGTAACGAGCAATCAGCAAGAAAACTAGGAAGGATACTCCCAACACAATGCTTTCCCATCTCCACTACACAATACACAAACATAATGTGTCAAAAAAAAATCTTTAAGAAGTTTTGACAAAAATACAAGTAATAATTTTTCATAGGTCACTGGATTCAAATGTAGAGCTTGTGCAAAAAATTGTATAATTTAATTTCATCAACTTCTCTTACCATAGATAATATTGTTGAGTTAGAAATACAAGTATCGAATTAAAGGAAGACAATTTAGGGAAATCTTGTGAAATTGTCATGAAACAGAGTGCATCACTGAAACAATATCTATTTTAGTTGAGAAATGATGGAGTCCAAGGAAGCCTTTAAGGCGCTGTTGGAGGGACACAATAGTGGCTACTCCTGCCATGAATCCCACTATTGTTGCATGGGATAGCATGTCTATGTTGAATCCCAGCCTGTAACACGCTTCAAGTCAATGGGGATATCACCATCTCTCATCCTCCAGTAATGATGATCAAGTGAATGGGAAATCAAATAGATATATATGCAAGTTTCAATTTTACCTGCGCTCAGTTTCAAATAAAATAAAAATAGACAGAAATTTCAATGTGGGCTCACATTACTAGAGGATGAGAGATAAAGATGACAATAAAGAGAACCACAAGGATCTAACAAATGTGGAGTTATAAACAATCTACTTACCACTTTCCCTTATTCATTTATCAAAAGACAAATAAATTAAATAATGATAAATGTATATCTACAAGCTTTACAATTTGTTATTATCATCAAAAATCTCTTTTTTAATGCCAAATTTACCCTCTTATATAGTTAAACCCTTTGTTAATTATCTATATTAGATTATTTAGAATGAACAAACTCTTTCTTGACATTTCATTATCATTCCATTTCTAATTTAAATCACATCTAGTAGAGAAGATAATATATCTAATTAAATGTTCTTTGCACAAGAGTTAAAGACATATAGTTAAATAGGTAACAATTGACTTGTAGTTAAACCATAAAAATGTTAGCAATTTCTATTACTTGTTTAGTTTTATAGGTGGTTATTAGGAAGTTATGCAGTTAGACATTGTTCCTCTTTATATATGTATTTGTTGTTCTTTAATAAAAAAGTTTCAAGTATTCATCCCTTCATTTGGTATTGGAGTGGGAAATGAAAAAGGTAATGGCATGAAGAAGAGAAGATGACTTTGATCAAAAGTGTGTGGGTGCAAGGCATGGCAACCCAGACACTTTGAATAAGATGTTTTTGAATTCTAAGGATGCAAGAGCATGAAATTTCTAGCTAACAAAGGTGATAATTGAGTATCTTGTGCATACCAACACTAGCCAAGACAAGAGCACCATCATCTATTTCTTCTTGTGAATGGAAATTTGGGGTAGCTCTAAGCAGGTTAAACATCACCAAATAGGAAGTATTCATGGTAGCCTAAGTAGCATGTAATAACAAACTTAAATGGTGAGGATAGAAAGAACATCATCACATGGCTTGTGAATAAAGAATTTGAAAGCCATAACTATGAAGGGAGTGTAATATGGCAGCTTCATTTTTAATGGATTATGGTAGCACTGAAGGATCTATGCAGTGTCAAGTTAAAAGGTAAACTCTACTAAAATCTAGTGTTTTATAAATAAAATATATTGGAATATTTAAAAATTTCTAGTTTTGTTGTCGTGTAATTCTACCACCTAGCATACCATCCTATGAAGATAAGGAGTGTCAGGCTAGAAATCCCTATACATGATGAGTAGATATTATTATAAATGTGTGTAAATAAACAGAATATTTTGTTGGTGGGAAATAGTGAAATTCTGGTGCAGGACAAGGTCTGGGCCATCTGGTTGGATCACTTTGAAAATAAGAAAGCATGAGAGGAGACCCATGAAGAGGTGAGAAATATATTTCTTTCTAAAAGACTCTTGGTTTCCAAGGGTAAGATAGTTGCTAAGTGTGTGCAGAGAAACCCAGCATTAAAGCAAATAATTCCTATGCGTGAACAAAATACCTCTAGATGCGAAATGAATGATAATATTCAGGATGGATCTTGATGTCTACTAACTTGCTAGACTAGGATCCAACAACTCATTCCAAGATGTTAATCAACACAATCAAGAAATACAAACAAATGGCTATGAAGGTTACATTTATGGAACTCATATTTATAAGGAAACATCGCAAGTATGAACCATTTATTCCAATGGGTTTACAATGCACTTCCAATCTTGATATTAGTAGTGTATAGAAAAAATCAAATGGTAATATGTGTGATATCACAAAAGGATCCATAATTGAGGTCAATGAATATGGTCTTGTGACTCTAGCAAAAAATGTCATATGGGGAAAATATAACTCGATAAATGATGAATTCATACTTTGAGCCTTCTCTATTGGAGGGTGGTGGCATCGAAGGATGGAGGATTTTCATCATCTCATGTTAGCTTCTCACTTTGAGATAGTGCATGCATGAGAAGACTTTTGTTACTTTCTATTTTTTTCTTTCCTTCCAACTTTCCTTATTTATGTTGACGAATTATATCCTTGTAGCAAAATAAAAATAGAGTTTGAAAGACCACCAAAAAAATCATTTAGTTTTGAATAAATTGCATGAAGTGAAGTGTGGTGCTATGAAAAATGTCATTCTCTAAAAGATTTCAACTAGCATCTCAACAACAAAACTCATCAAGAAATACAAAATGTAAGACAAAATATTTATTTGTGTAGCAGAATTCGTGCTCTAATAGTGAAACTAAGATTGCTATAATAAAATTCATTATGACTGATTAGATTTATTGTTCATAGATGAACAGGATATCCAGTGGTTAGTAGGTATGACCAGAAGTCATATGTAATTGATATAACTACAAAATGAAAAGTTTGAGTGTAATGTAAAGGGAGAAACGCTATCTAGAGATGCTTTTGGCACTTATCTCAAGTTTATTGACATGCTTCTAGAAGAAGTCTTAATTTTCTGTAAACTCCATTTTATTCTTAATGTATTTGATTGATTGTTTGAAGTGAATTCCACATTCTTGCACATGGTATGAGAGTGTGGTGACAGATATTTGTGATGATGATTATAGTATATACTATACGAGCAAATGATTTTGTACAGGCTTATTCAACATATTTTCACTGATAAATTGCAATCATTCATTCCAACATGAAGAAGTCATGTTCACAGAGTGGCCAAATTGCACCCTTCATGTGTTGGTTTCCAATGTTTTACAACACTCTTATAGTTAGTTCTTAATCAGCTATTTGCAACCATATACAGAAATTCTAGTTATTTACTTAAAAATGTAGTATCACTAGTCCTTGCTAGTTTATACCAATTATGTTTAATAGGGTGTTGTCAGATATTGAATTTTTCCCTTTTGAGTCTCCAAAGATGCATCTATGGATGCATGCATGCAAAGTTATATACTTGTATATGGTATGGATTTATCTCCAAATGTCCTGGAATCAATATGAAAGCTCACTGAAGTTCAAAACTATAGATTAAGAGATGGTGATACTGGGGGATGCCAAAACATAAAAAGATATGCAAATTATATGTAAATTCAGGAAAAAACACTACACAATGAGTAAACAACTTCAAAGAACATAGAATAATGCTAGAGTATTCCCCCAGGCACTTAAAGAAACCTCTACAAGCTAGAAGAGAAAAGGACATCACTTCATTTCAGCTCCGAGTTTTCAACAGTCAAGGATCAAATCTACAACTGCACATTTGACCCTATAGGAGTGACTATCCTATGCAAGTTCAACCCTACAACTGTAGATTCAACCCAAAAAGTGCAAAATCAACCCTACTCTTTCTATAAATCTCTATCTCTGTCATTTTCCCAAATTCAACTTACTGTTCAAGTTTTGATTCTTCTTAATTCTTGTGGATCAATAATTAAAATATTCACAAAATGTACCTTCCTTATTTCCTCCCTGATGAGAGGAAGTTGTCCCAAGCTTTTTAAATGTGATGAGTCAAAAAAATCTGTAAAAGCATTGATAAAGAACCACTTGACCTTTGTTGGTAGAAAACTTTGGCTTGACCTCAAGCTGGCTCACATCAACAACATGGATGTCAAAATTAACTCGAAGGCCAAAGCAAGGAGCAATGGATCCAAATGCAGTAGCAAACTCCTCTTCAAAGTGTTTGGGTCAATACAATAAGAATGGCTTAAAGGTTTAACTTTAGGGTTAACATAAGAAGTCATTGCTGCTATAAGAGTCAGTGCCAAGTAGATTTGGTCAATGCTAGGGCATATTTAAGTAGTTATTTACTTTCTCATTTTGTTTCCCCTACAAATGAAACTTCGATGGAAAATTTATATGATGATGGTCTTTTGGGGCCACCAGCTGACCTATGATTATGTAATTAATGAGGTGACATGTAGGATGATTTAGTCCAAGCTGGCCCAATCTACCAATTTACAAA
This sequence comes from Sequoia sempervirens, assembly GCA_007258455.2. Classification (NCBI taxonomy): domain Eukaryota; kingdom Viridiplantae; phylum Streptophyta; class Pinopsida; order Cupressales; family Cupressaceae; genus Sequoia; species Sequoia sempervirens. Next base: position 10,666 of record VDFB02017812.1, read on the forward strand.
TAAGAAAAATTAATTCAGGTCAGTGAGGAGAGAGAAAATAAATGGTTTTGATTGAATTTTAACTATTTTGACTTGTTGATGGCTTCAAAGCTTATAGTTGTAAAACAAGGGTAAATGCAATGTCCCAAATGATGATTGTATGAATGAATAATGTCATAAGCAACCAAATGTTTTCATCTTCCTAATTATTTAAGAATTTAAAACCACATATTTTTGCTATATGTTTATTGTAACAAGGGATGTGCATATTTTTTGTTGTGTTGTAGCAATCTTAGTTAGGATTACATATGTGCTTTTGGACTGAGATCTATAAGGGAGATGTATCTCTGGATGATTGTGATTAGATATTGATAATTTGATTGGCTCTTTTGCACGAAGAGTTTCAGCTGGCATTATTTAAAACCAATAAAAAAGAGAGCTTATTTGTTGCAGGGTGAGATTAGTTCTTTTTCTTATTTCTTGCCATTACAATATTCATGTTCATCTCTGCTATCTTTTAGAGAATTTCTTCTTTCCATTCAATAATATGAGTCTAAGAAAGTGTTTATGTTCTTTTGTATCATTTATTTATATGCATAACTTAGGTTTTTGGCATGCCATAGTTGAGAACAATGCAAGGTCTAGCATAGATATTCAGGTTTTATGCTACAGCTCAAAATTTTATGGTTGAAATTTTAGCCTTTTTTTTTCTAAGTTCTAATAATAGATAAAGTATATTCATATTGAAGGAAAGACAATCACAAAACCAAGCCCATATAAAAACAACAAAATATAGGAGCTTCAGTGTTTAGCATAAAGCAATAGTTAAAAAATAAATATTTTTTGTCAAAATAAAGATGAATAGCCAACTTTGAGGTTGATATGGTATAGATTATCAAAAGATAAAGTTGAAATCACTTTTGACGCCAAAAAACTAGCAGTAAGCCTTAGAACATAGTTACTTTAATTGCAGGTCCTATGCCACAAGGAGGCATGTCTATATGCCTGTTGTATTGTCAGTGCTTTGTTTGTCTTGATTGGCGGCCTCCTTCCCTATGGTATGCTAGCATGAGGCTACTGATGTGGGTGAGAATTTGAAAATATTTGTCACTAGTAGCCCCTGGAGTGATTGGGTCCAAAACATGGTGTAGATTCTTGGACTTGGAAGAAACTTGGCAAGCCAATTTTTGACTTGGGCCAAAACTTAGTAGAAAGACTTAGCTGAAACTCAGCAAATTTTAAAAAACATTGAAAATAAAGAATTTTAGGGGAATTCTTTTTATAGAGTTCCATATCAAATCAACTTCTAATATACACACAAACTAATTAACTAGATCTATCATACACACGTATATACAACATAATAGTGTAAAGCCCATACCTGAAGGATTTCAGCTTGTGATGTCAGTTTTGAAATCCCTTATCATCCAAATGAAGCCAAACATGATCACCAACTTGGCTGATATAAATAGGGGAGGCACACTGCCTTGAATTCATCCCATTTCTACCATAGAGAATGTTTTGAATCTGGGCATGAAGCTTGGCCCAAGTCTGGACAAAGGGAACAACTTTGTCTTGCACCTTTTTTGGTGGTGCAAATCTAGAGCTGGAGAGCCACCAACAGTTCATAAGGCACCAAAGGTTGAAAGCCATAATTCTATTGGCTTGTGACTAGTCCTTTGTATGATAAGTTGACGGATGCCCCACTTACTTGAGCACCAGACCTATGGAAAATTGGGGGCCATCAATCTCCAATGGAAATGGTTGTTGCAAGTCAGGGAGAGAAGGCACTAGAGTGGAACAAGGAGCATCAAAAAGAGATTTGATTGATTGGAATTTGGACACAGAACATTATCCGCCTTAGCTCCCAAATGATTCCAAGAATCAAAGGATCACACAGATTGACTTGTTTTAAGTGATAGTTCACAAGAGAGTAAATCATTATGTAGTCAGCAGATTGTATGGAAGCCATCAAAGTTAGCCTTGTAATCATAATAATAACGTGCTTCAAGTAGTGGTATACCTTGTCAAAGTTCACGTTTGTAGGGTAAAATCATCCTTTGATTGACTTATTTGTTTTCAGTTGATTAACTTGAGTCTCATTATTGAAAAATAGTGTACTACTAAATAGATGCATGCCTGTAGTTAGAAAGTCCTCACTTAAAAAAAGGTTCTTGAAAAATTAAATAGTTGTTTCCAAGGTCATGTTTAAAGCCTCGGTGGGTGGCAGATTCGGCAAACAACCCTCCCTGTGCCACCAACACAAGGTTTACTCCATATCTCACCGACCTCCACCATATACACAAGCTTTTCTTCTACAAATGCTTCATCAACACTAAGGTGGCCATTCCTGACTACATTGGGGCTTTACAGCAAAATATTGAGGAGCTTGTATTTCAGGACAATCCAGCAATGGAAGGCACTTTGCCTCCAGAAATGGCCACGCTTACTGCCCTCTGCCATTTTATTCTTCCTGGAAGTGGGGTTGGAGGCCCCATTCCTGTAGAGCTTGGGAATCTGAAGAAGCTTCAACAGCTTGTTCTAGGCGATAATGCTTTTAGCGGAAGGATTCATTTTTTTGTGGGTGAGCTAAGGGAGTTGGTCATCATGGATCTAAGCCGCAATCAGCTGGAAGGATCTGTGCCATTACAGATTTTCGGGCTTGTTAGGTTGGCTAAGCTGGACCTGAGCTTTAACCGTCTGGATGACACCATTGTTAACAGGCACGATAAAAATCAAGGTTGAAAGCCATTTTAACGGGAAAAAAGGCCATTTTAATAGGGAAAACCATTTTAACAAGTCCGATAAATTTCTTTAAAAGGAATGATAGTCAAAGAATCGCCCCCAAATAATGTTTAATGCCATAAAAACCAACATACACGCACCCATACATTGCCAGGAAAAGAGACAAGAAACAAACGAAAAAAAAAGGCAAAGGTGGGGCACACCTAGTCTATTATTGAAAGGCCCTATCACTTGCCCAAGAACCTGGAACCACGTGGTCGTGACCTTTTGCTCTAAGCTTCGTGTCATTTTGATTTGCTGAAAACCCTTGTCGTTTCTGATGAAAAAGCCCTTATCGTGCCTTTGTTCAGCCTTTGTTCCTCTATTCTGTTCTCTCACCCGTTTTGTTCTATGTTTTGAAAGGGAAATTAAATTAAAATTGCAAATGACACGATTGAAGGTATTCTCCAATGTTGGAGGGAAAAGGAAATTTGGGAGGGAAATAAAAAATAAATTTTAGAAAAAGGATTTTTTTTAATTGTCTTAATTTAAGACAAAATTAATGTTTTGTCTTAAATTAATGTCTTAAATGGAGGCTCTTTATAGTAGTGCACACAAACTTTCTAGCGTCCTCCCTGCCTGTAATAAAATGGGAGCTTAGGAACAGGGTACGTACATCCATCAAAGGGTAACAGAAGGTGGAATTTATGTCGGATATAACGTCTGGACATACTTTGATAGGAATGTATGCAAAAAGGAGAGCAGGCACAACAAGGCATGTGAACTATTTAACAGAATGCTACAAAGAAATATTATCTCTTGGAATGCCATGATCATAGAATGCACATTAAATGGATTGATGGAAAATATTAAGAAACTCTCAAGCAAATGAAATAGCAAGTCAATTACCTCGAGAGTCAAAGCCTCAAGAACTCCAGACAAGGTACGCGACTATGTGATAAAATGCCTCAAGGAATGTAGACTCATCCAGGAGGCCGCTTGCAATGGTGATGGGAAGAGGCAGACATGCCCCCCATGCTATATGATGTAGTCCTTCCTTCTTGCAAAACACCCCCCCGTAGACACAAAATGCCCAAGAAGGAAGAGCAAGGAACCGGCATCCCCTCCGAGATAGGCGACTCCTCCCCAAATAATTCCATCCTCCCATGAAGAGGAACATGCAGAAAGTTCTCTGACATAGACTAGCACGTGGATAAATTGACAGATTATGTCAGAGAATGTCATTTCTTGGATTGCAACCATGCATGGAATGCCAGCTACTCAAAACTTATTTTCTAATTTAATTAAAGCCACCCTTGTCTTGTTTTCAAATATGCTTTATGCTAAATGTAAATTATAAGTGTAATTCAAATATGGTTTGATTGTTTTATCTTAAACCATTATTTTCACTTTATACATATATTTTAAAGGTTGGAAATAAAAATACATTCTTATATGTATTTTATATGCTTCTTTTATGCTTATTTTCTTTTTTAAAATTTGTAAATATGTTTTAAAACTTAATTTTATATATACATATATACACTTCCAATTTTCTAAAAAAAAAAAACCCTTATAACTTTTGATATATTGAATATATGAGTTTTCTCAAATTTTAAAAGACACTCTTTATAATTATTTTCTATTAAAATAGTGTCTTTTAACAAAGAAATAATATAACCTCTTAAGTTCATTAACCCTCTAAAAAAAAATCTCTTAATAACTTACTTAACGGCATTCGATCAATAAACTAATTATTTAAAAATATAAATATTTACTCTTGACATAACAATTTATTTTAACTAGCTAATTGAACAAGACCACTTAATGTGTTTTCACCTGATAATCCAATGGCACAATTATCAATGAAATCACAAATACACTTACACTAAAATCTAGAAAGACCGATTCAGAGGGGCGCTACAGACCAAGAGTACCAAAACTTATTAAAAATTTATAAAATCATAGGTTTAGTGTTATCTTAAAATTTTGCACTTTATCTCTAAAGCTCATAAATAGTTTTTAGCTAAATTTAATAAAATGAAGGGTTTGTAGAGGAATCTCTCACAATTAAAAAAACATAATTTATTTATCATTACAATATTGATAATTAATTATTATTTATCTTGTACATACACTATGTCCTAGTTCCTTATATATATGTATTTAACCACTCATAGCTTTCAAACTCTATATCATTTTTTAAATCTAAATTTTTTTTCACACTATGGGCTTTGCTTTGATTAGATTAAAACTGGAAGGGCGAGTACCCATTAGAAAACCACCATAGAAGCAAATGAGGAACTCACGAGCAGTGAGATCCAGAAACTAAAACATAAACTTAAACTTAAATGGTTTGACCAACAAAAAACAACAAAGAAAGCAAATAGAATCGAGACCAACACAAGACTACAGGACACCTATAGGTCTCCCAACAACTTGAGACCAATGATCGCATTCCATTCTTGGGATATAAATTGGAGCTTCTTTTTGAAAGTCAGAGGCCCATGTTGAATGGCCTAAGTATCCACCTTGACATCATGAGTTGAGGCATCTACCATTTTACCTTTCTTCTTCTGCATATGACCCTCCTCCTATCCATCATCTATAGCTTATTTCCCCTGGCACTTCCTTAATTCATCTTGGAAAACATGAAGGGTGAGGGTAGTGTTCTTCACAATTTCTTTATTGTAATTGGTGATGACCCTAAGGCATTGCATGGTTTTCTCCTGCTTTTGATGGACAACATCAATCTCAGTCAATAAATTCCTTTTATCTTCCTCTATACCAACAATGAAACACAAATCTTCTAGCTCTTTCTCCCAAATCACCCACCTCTCAAACAACTTGTCCAAAGAGGTAATCATATCACAGTGCCCCTTGTTATCCACCTCCCTCAACCACAGTATGTACTGCTCTAGAACCTTGCCTTCAAGAATTTGGATTCTTTCTTTAGTCGTTACTAGTTGGCCCAAGAGCCACTTCATGATATCCTTCTAGAAATTAATTTTCTTTGAGATTTCATTGATTTTTCTATAGAGGGGGTCACTAGAGGCATGAACTGACCTAGGTTTAGTTTTGTTTCCCTCTAGATTGATGGACAAATTGGGAGAATTTTGAAGGTTAGGGCTAGAAATAGGGGGTGTTAGGGACATCTGAGACATTCACATGAGCAGAAGAGTGTATAGGAGAGTTGGACAAGGTGGGATTCCATAACTCATCACTATTCAAGTTGTTAGACTCCTTTGACCTAGAAGAAGAAATAGGCATGGGTTTCGACAAAGGGGTACAAGTGATGGGGTCAGGAGGGGTTTTTTCATTAACAAGGGCTTTACCCCAGGCTTGGGTGCTACAATGAATGGCAAGAGGGGTTTCATCTAGGGTAATAGAGGGGTTGGGGTCCATAGAGGGATTGGTGGGGTCGTGAATGGTGAAAGTGTTCTTTCAAATAGTGATAGGGGAGGGTAACACTGCAGAATGAAACTTGCAAAGATGATAAATAAGGCCCTGGTGGATGGGTAATTTCTTGCATTTAGCCTAAACATTTCTAACAGATTGCTCTAGTGAGGACAAAAGCCAAAAGGAAAAGTTCATTTCAACATTATACCTAAGATGATTAAGCATAGGGAAAAGATGAGCATGAAAGTAGCAGAACCATCCCTCGAGTGTGACATACCTCATGAGGACTTCTACAATTTCTCCAAACACCAAGAAAGTCCACTTGATTAAATCCATTATGCAATCTATTCATCCTCTTGCCCTCTTTCAAAAATCATTCCATGTCTTTCTGGTAATGGCCTTTCAACTTACAAGAAATACACTCCCCTTCTAGAGAGCTCTTTGTCACTTCTATGTTTAGCTCAGGAGTCACCATGAAGGAAATCCCTTCAACAATAACAGTGCCATTCACTCAAGAATTAGTGAATTCCATATAAATCTTGGGGTCATGCCCCTGCATACCCTCCACAAATGAAGCCAACTTGACCCATTCCAGAATGGCCCAAACCTCCTTGTCTTGTTCCCATCCCTCGTAGCTAGTGGGTTCATCCTAAACCAAATCACCCCCCATTGCTAAAATAAAAAATTTCAGAGCAAGGTAATACCAACTATAGAAATGGCTATAAGAAAACCAGAGCTGCAAGTAAATGCATATATGAAAAGATGGTTTAATGGGCTTAATTTTCCATAATTAAGGAGTGTGGCAACTATCAATAAGAGCTGACATTGTATCCAACTCGATCTCATTTTGACAGTACTTTAGCATCATGTTGAATTAATTTGAGCACCTGACGTAGGATATAGAGGGTTTTATCCCATATTACTAAATTTGGAGTAAAGGCTCTAAGATTTTCTATCACATTGGTAACTTTATTACCATTTCTATACACATGATTAACACTATAATTTTTTAGGGAAATCATGAGATTGTGAGCAGAGGGTCACACAAGGTCCTAGAGGGTCTAGCAAGGAAAGGCTTTCCTCATCAGCAAGAGAATCGTGCTTCTAGAATCTCGCTCTATAACCACATTTGAAAGCCCAACTTGTGTGGAAATTTGCATGTCATGGAAGGCCATTTTCACCTCAGCAAAGCTAGACAATTAAAACCCCAAATTGACTGTGTAAGCTAGAATTAATTTCCCCCTATTGTCATGGATGACCCCAACCCTATCTACCTGACCTAGGTTAGGTTTGGCAGAGTTGTCAAAGTTGAGCTTCAGTCAACCAAGCTTGGGGGGACCACACTATGGGATTTGTTGGCCATAATTTTAGGAGGAGTTTATTTCCATCTTTTACTATTTTAAACTAACCAAAAAAACACTTTTAAATGTTTTTCAAAAATTCACACTAAAATTAATAAATAATTATTTATTTACAAATATATTTCATGAAAATATGCATCTCATCCACTCATGTTTCTTTTACAAGTGCATACAAGTTTTGATGAAAAATATTATTTTTAGTTCCAAATTATGTTGATTAACTTCTTTTTTCTACTAGATTTTTTAATAGTGCCTCTTTAAAATATCTAATTTTTATCATATAAATTTAAATTACTCAATAAAAATAAATTCAATTTCCTACAATTTTTACCTTTGAAATATTTAATAGATACATCCTTTGATTTGTTATTTAAATTATATTAGTCTATTTTTATTATTTGTATTGCTAGTTATTAGTGTTATTTGGACATGTTGATCTTTCCCCACTCAAAATCTTAGTGGAAAGAACAAGGTTGGATATATATCAACTTCACCAAAAATTAAAGAAATAAATCATATTATAATAATTAATTTAGAGTCTAATTAAATGGTCAACCAATTAACAACTTAGTCCAATTTAAACGATTAAAGCTAAGATAAAAGTAATAATTAAGTTAAAATGGAGAAAAAGGCTTAGCTCTTATCAATATTTTCTCTTTTAATAGGTGATCATTTCAAGCTAATTAATTGTTCAATCAACAATAAAAATTGGGAATATAAAATTGGATTTATGCACTTTATGACTTGTGAAAAATAGGAGATTGAGATCTAGATTGATATAGGACCAAGTTAAGCCTATGTCCTAGTTTAGTACACTTTTTCTCCATATGATCTAGTTCACATGTGTCACAAATTTTTCCTCTAATAATGCACGATTTCTTATTTTTCTTGCATGTTTGATACATGTTTTTCAATAAGGGATTGTGCTAGAAAGAATAATGAGGCCTAGTATAAAGAAAAATGAAGATTGATGTCTTTTTTGATGGCAACCAAACATGTTGCAAATACACAAAATTGAGAACCACATTGTATAATAAGTTACAATACAATGCCTAGGATGTTATTGTTGATGTAGTATTAATGTAATTTGTTAATCTACATGAATTTTTTATGGGAAATTTATACCCAACAATCTTGTTTAATGACCTAGAATTTTCTAGAATTACAAGATCCTTGTCACTCAATTTGAAGTATTTAGTATAAAAATTAATGAATGAATTTTTTTTTTTTTAAGATCTTGTAAATAGGAGTTTTTCAAGATAGTATATAATGGACAAGATATAAGATCAATTATAAGTAAATAATTTATTTAAGATTAGATTCCATTTATATACCATTTAAAAAATATTATAACAATACATTTTGACAATACCAAAAGTAATTACATAAAGATATAATGTGATTTAAAAATATATATCTATATTATTGAAAAATAATATTAAATGTATTAAAAAAAGGAATTTAAGAGGTCATACTCAAAAATCCAAACAAAATAAAACACTTTTTTTTGCTTAGTAAATCGCTGCTAATGACTAGAGCTATGAACTAGGGAGGCCACATTCGAGGGACCTCATCCTCACCATTCATTTACATTGCTTCTTTCCCCATACCACCTTCACAGTGGGATCTGTACTTCTTGTTACATTTCACCTCGTTCTTCTTCCTTTTCCTTTGTACCTTTGTCCAATTTTCCTCTAACGAGCCTCCATCCATATTCTATCCTTTTCCTCTAGTTATTTGGATTTCCTTTGGGGAAGTTATTCTTGAATTTCCATCCTTGATCTTATCATGACTTTCTTGCTGAGAATCTATCGAGGCCTCTAAATCAATGAGTTTCCCAATTTGATTCCCACTCCTTTTCTTTGGGGTTTTTCTAGGAGGAGGGGCATCTCCATCAAGCTTCCCCATTGTAGAGGAGATAGTTATTTCCTTTGGTGCCTTGTCTGAGGCAATATCAATAACATTTGGTGGCACAATGGCCTCACCAGCTGACCCATCCTTTTCCATTGAGTAACGATGAGGGGTGGCATCTTTCCACCAAGTAGCTTGGATTTCGTGCCCATAATTTGATCAATATGCGGCCATGTGGCTAGTACTGAAACATCGACAACATAGAAAAGGTAATCCCTCATAATCAAGAAATTGATTCCATTCCATCCCTTCCATTTTCAGAAGTACATTCATAGGGAGATCTTTGGTTGTGTTTATCTCCACTAATATGTGAGTGTAGGTAGTGTGCAGAAATTCTGAGGAGCCCTCATCCACCCCTAAAAAATTTCCCAATGAACTACCAATGGCTTCAAAGCATGAATCACACCAAAATTGAGGAGGAAGATTTAGCAACCTTACCCAAACTGGAGCCAAATCAAAATATTCTATGAGAGGATTGAAGGAGGAGTGTCAGGGTTTCAATAATAATAAATGTTGATCCTTCTAGCTCTGTTGGTATTCATATAGAACTAATTCTTGGTCCTTTGCATTATCGAAAGCCACCATATAGAATCCCCTTTCCATGGGGTAAATCTCTACATCCCCCTCCTGTATAGGTTTCCAAAATTTTGCAATCCATTTGTGTAGCTTTGCAAGCCTTGGCCAAAACCCTGGAATCTACTAACTAGCCCCTATTTTGTAAAATAAGATATATTTTTCACCAGTTCATCAACAATCTCCCCAACAAAAGAAACTGTTGGGGAAGAGGTAGCACATCAAAGAACCCTAAGATCCCATCATTCACCATGTTCGTTGACCTTCACTCCAAATTTTTCTGCATTTAATTTTTGGTGTTGTGGAGGTGATGGTGGGGGAGGTGAACTAGACATTGCAGCCTTCAAGGAGGATGGATTAAGCCTCGCAGCACCTCGCCCAAAAGGAAAAGACCTAGAAGCCAACGCAGAAGTCTTTTTCCCTAGCACAATAGGCCCACTGAAGCCAACAAGACATGTGAAATCATCACAACCTATCAGTGATGGAGAGAATGTAGTTGATGTTGGACCATTTGCATAAGCCACAATGCCATTCAAACTAGCAAGGGTGGTGGCCAAAAGATCAAAATAACCCACAGAGGCATCGTGTGACCCCAACTTGATGGTAGCCAATGAGACAGACTTCCCTTGTTGTGACGAAGAGCTACAAATCCTAGTCGAGGTTACCCCTTTGGAGACCAGGTCGAGTGTAACATCGACATGTGAAGAAACCCTAGTTCTAGGGAATTTCATAGATTTCAGCATGTTCGACAACCCCAAACAAAATAAAACTTAAAACAAAACACAAAATAAAATAAAAATAACATTAAAAATCCTACAAACCCACAAACGATATTTTTAGCCGATAGGCTATATATATTGTGAATGCACTTTCAGCCGAAACTTGTCTCATGCCATAAACAGGTTACCATGAAACCATTTTTAGATGTCGATTTTCGTCATTCTTTACATTGCCATTGAAATATATGTTCCACTATTTTTGTTGCCACCAAAAATCTTTGTTCCACCATTTTGTTGCCCCAGTACTATCAACTAATTACCAGCATTTAGTCTCGAGACCGCCTTTCTTTTTACAAGTTTATTTTTTCTTTATTAATTGTAAGTTGCAAAGAGGCAGTTTCGCAGGACGAGGTAATTAATTGAATTGTGTGTGGGAAGTTTAATGCAGTTGCAAGATAAGGAAATCACGTTTTCTCATTTTTATGATTTTCTCACCACAAATACTCATTAATTCGACATTTTTATATGATTTCTTTAGAGTTTCCAAATAAAAGAGTCATTGTGAATTATTTTAGCGTTGAATATTAATATATTATATTTATAACTTATATATTATATCTAATAGTTTATATAATATAAAATAATAAATATAATTATAATAAAAAAATTATATAAAATAAATATATACTTGAATAACATATATATATATAAGTATTTAAATATAATATTTTTAAAAAATAATTGATATTATATATAATATAATTTTTTAATTATTAGAATTGTTAATCATTGTTAGTAAAACAATTATTATTTAATACTTGTTATTCATGTTACTATTTAATTTGATTATTAATACGAACCATTACTAATAATATTAAATAAATATTTGTAATGATTTTATCTTTACAACTTCATTTATATATTATTTAATTATTATATTATTTACTAATAATTATTTTCATATATTTAAGTATTATTATACATATATTAATTTAATTACTTTTATATAAATGCTTCTTATTATAAACAATCATTACTTATATATAAATGTTTCTTTTAACTAGTTGCTATTTTTCATTCACCTCAAATGAAATTTAAAAAATACAAAATAATTAACTGACTACATATAGTGGAAAAGATCTAAATTTGTGAAAGTTTATTTTATTTCATTATTTTGCACTTATTATTAATTGTTTAATCCAATCACATGCAACTAAAACTTACAGCACATGGCACCCATACCCACCCATACACAAACACTACCCTCTAATATATTAACATACATATAATTTTCTATCGACGTAATCCTTGAACCTTCTTTAGATGCAAGTACTAATATAGCTTACAATGAAAATTCTAAACCCAAACACAAACACAAGCGTGGATTCATAAATCTCCGACGACGCTAAGCACACAATACATCTGACTCCTCATATTTCCACCATTCAAATCCAAAAGTGGATAACATAATACCTCTTAAGTAAAAGAAGTCTTGGTGGATAAGTTCATGCTGCTAAAAAAAAGGTGATTGTAGATCTTCACCAGTGTCCTGGAATATTGAGGGCTTAGGAGGGTCCTCAATTTCTATGCTACCTTCCAACATCTTGGCCACCATCCCCATCGAAGGCCTCTCCTCCGCGCGACTCTGAATACACCACAACGCTGTCTTTACCACCCTCCGCACCGCTTCCATTTCACTTTGGCTTTCCGTTACTCCGTTTAATCTTTTATCCACCACATCTTCTGGCTTTCTTTCTACTATCACCGTCTGGAAAGCCCATTCAGGAAAAAAGAACTCACTGTCTTCTTCAGATGAGGCATTTATATTTCTTTTTCCACTAACCATTTCGAAAAGCACCATACCAAAGCTATATACATCCACTTTTGCCGTGATAGGATAGCTCTGAAACCATTCTGGTGCTAAATATCCCCGTGTCCCTCTGATCGTAGACACTTTCAAGCTGCGCTCTTTCTCAACCAATTTAGCCAATCCAAAATCAGAAACTTTAGGACAAAAGTGCTCGTCGACCAAGATGTTCTCCGGTTTTATATCACAATGAAGAACCCATTCCAGGCACTCCTCGTGCAGGTACGCGATGGCTCTCGCTACTCCCAATGCTATGCGGTATCGTACGCCCCACTCCATTGCAGTCGCTCCCTCCGTGTTGAACAAATGCTTCTCTAGCGAACCATTGGGTATGTAATCGTACACTAGCAATCTGTGCTCGCCTTCTGCGCAGAATCCCCACATGCGAACAAGGTTGAGATGATGGATTCGCCCTATAATGGTCACCTCAGCCCAGAATTGTTGTTCTCCATGATGAAGGCCTTCCAGTTTCTTCACGGCGATCTGCCTCTGATCGGGCAGAAGGCCCCTGTACACCGTCCCGAATCCTCCCTTCCCCAGTATATTGCTGAAGTCATTGGTGGCTGCTTTGAGCTCTGCGTACGAGAATTTCTTAGGCCCGCCAGAAGGAAGAAGATCCAACGCGAATATTCGGGCTATGTCTCTGAATTGCGAGTACTTCCTCAGAAACGCGCCGAAGGCATAAGCCCCACACAAGAGCTCCAAGCCGAAAATGGAGAAGATTATGATGAGATTTCGCGTCCTGTGGTCCAATTGACTCCTGGGGAAGGGTATTTCTAGACGGATCGGACAAACATTTTCGACTACAGAGATCGAACCATGAAAGACATTCGGACCTTCTTCCCCGCTTGCAGAGATCTTCAAATACATACGCGTTTGCGTTCCTGGGCCCCAATATCCGTTGACCAATTTGTCGAATTGATAGACACAGTTTCCTGTGTCCAGTTTGTGCGCGAAGCCCAGACAGCTGCTGTTGTTCTTACAAAACTTCATGCAGACTGGTAATCTTGTAGCAGACTCTTTCGCAGAATTCGGTCCATCAAAATAGACATAATCCAGGGTAACAAATGATACATCGGTGAGCTTCTTGATATCATTGCGGGGCTTGCAGCTTCGATTATCGACAGGGTGCCGGTCGAAACCAGGAGGACATTCGCAAATTGCTTCCCAGCCCGAGTTTACCTTACAGACAGCGTTCTCTCCACAGGCCCCGTAGATTTTGCAGTGTTGCGGAACAGCTTCCCACACTATTTCCCATGAAGAAAAGGGAGGATATTTTTTCCGACTATACATGCGGAGGTTTCCGTCTCTATCTAAAGTCAATCTTCTCAACCGGTCCTTGCCCCGGTCGGACGCCATGATCAAGGAATTTTCATTGATGTTGCTTCTATTCAGATATCCAGACTCGTCCAAAGTAACTGCTGGAAAGCTACCGGATTGCCAGTACCATCTGGGTGCCTGGCCTTCCTCTTCCTTCGTGTGATAGTACAAGGAAAGTTTGTTGGACTGTTCCTCCAAAGAAAGAGAATAGTAGTCGCCTTTTCTACCATAAGTACCGTTTGCAAATCTCGACTGCAAAACGTCTCCTGTGCTGAAATCTTGTGTGGGAAGAAGATTAAACGTGGGGAAGTCCTTAAAGCTTTCCCACTGATTGAACACCAGATTGCCGGAGTCCTGCAAAATAAGATCCATGGCATGTTTAGAATTAGGCGTATCCTTACTCCTCCACGCAATTACACCTTTCTCGTCCAAAATGGAGAGAGCCCCGTCTTGTAAGGACAAAGAAGAGTTGCCGCCCACAAGAGAAGTTGAGTACGCCATCCACGCCAGAGTTCGCTCCGAATCGTCGGCATACCAGACAGCAAAGGCATAAAGATTTGCGGTCACGTTATAAAACCCAGCACAAAACGTACCATCTGAAGAAACCAAGTACGTGTTGTCGTTGGGTTTCCAACCAGCAGAAGAAAGAAGAGCAGAAGAAAGAAGAGCAACTGTCTTGGGCCCTTTTCCCTCGCTCTCACTCACACCAATCAACGCCATGAAAATAAGCAGTGAAACCCACGCAGCTCCCATTGTTTCGCTATTTACAACAGCGGATACATTTCCTTAAATAGATGTATTCGACATTCTCATCGAAAGTCGCAACACATCTACCTAGCAGATTAACTAATCATAAAACAAGATTCCTGTTTATCTCATATACAAGTCAATAGGCAATTCCCCCGGCAACGGCCTGGGCGCTCCAATACTGTATGCCATATATAAAAGAAATTGTGACACTAACCTTATATAAAAAGCATTTACTTTGTTATTATAGAAGCATTTGTCAGTTACTGGTAGGGTTGGGGTAGAGAGAATATATAGAAAGTCTAAAGCCGAAGTGAGTCAAAACACGTTCAATTTGAAGTATTTGATCTGGTTTTAGCCTAAATCAGTGAGTCAAAACACGTTCAATTTGAAGTATTTGATCTGGTTTTAGTCTAAATCTCATAAAGAATAGAATGTACATATTTTTAACATAAATCACAAAGGCTATCCAGCACAGTGGAAGAATCTTATTGCTTCCGCATTGACGTGATCTCTTATGCTGTAGCATCGAATTTGTCACTTTTAACTGTAATTTTCTGGCAAGTCCGATATACCGACTGAATCTTTTTAAGTGATGCCAATTTTCCGTCAATAATATTGCACGGGACGGTGTACATGCACTCCAAGCTTTATGGAAGGCAGTTCAAACTATGGAATGAATTATTAAAAACATTTAGTTAATTTAGAAAAAGCCAAACAAAGTTTTAAATTGATATATTTAAGTCATGATAATTATTGATTATAATAATCAATTAAATGTGTAGAAATAGAATTGAGATAGTATGGGAGGAGGTCCCCTTGTGACCTTTGTTGGTGTGGGGCCAATCTAAATAATCCTTCCTTATCGATAAAAAAAATAAAATTGAGATAGTATATACTTATTAAAAAATCTATATAAAATATGTGGAGATATATTCTTTTGGAGGTGTCTTTTAATTTAATAGTGGGGAAAGAATGAATTGTTTTAATATTTTCTTAATTTTTCTTGTTCTTTTCAAAGTGGTGGATTTGATTTTTTTGACAGCAAGGTCCATAAAATGGAGATATTTTCTTATCTACATAAAATACGTTAAGTTTTGAGTTTAATATTTTTTAAAAAATAATTATGGTGGA